>QANZ01039689.1:40595-72128 GCA_003254925.1 Chamaecrista fasciculata
TAAATTTTTATATTGATAAAAGAGTAAGTTTGGGACCAATTTGAGAAATTATACAAATATGTAAGACTCATCTAAAATAAATAAAATATTTAGGACCAATTTGAAATTACCTCATATGGGAGAGTGAGTGGAGAGAGAGAGAGTGGTGACATTTTTTAATTTTTAATTGTTTTTTATATTTTTTTAATTCATTTATTTTTTTAAAGAAGTGGGGGGAGTAAGTGGGGAGAGAGAGTGGTGATTTTTTTTTTCTTTTTTAATTTTTTAAATCACTATTTTTGACCAACCATAAGGGGTGGAGCCATATAATATAGTATAGATATATATATTTAACATTTTGTTTTGTATGTCTTTCCTTAGTTCAAGACCCACAAGCAAGAAAAATTAATTAGAGCTAAGCAGGCGTGTAATAAGTGTATAATATAAGTATATAAAATTACTTGATCAATTAATTATCATGCAAAAAGAAAAAAAAAAACCAAGATTTTTTAAGTAGGCGCCTTGGGGGATGCCGCTATTTCATTTATTCCAAACAATTAGGAACCTATAGAAGTTGTCAAAGAATATCACATACTGTTTAAGGCCAAAAGAAGAATATATAAAATGATTTGTAGGTAGTTTAGGAGGAATCTTTGAGTCATGCTTTTAATCTACTGGACGGGAAAAAAAGATCTTTTGAGTTTTTGACTATCTGGCATATTTATATATTTTGCTAATGTTCCTTCAGTATATGCTTTGTGATTGTCACACTAAGGGAAATCCTTAATTAGTACCTTTTTTACATAATAAGATTATTTACCATCACCTGTAGTTTCCACCAGCTACTTATCTACTCTCTGTAAAGCTTTTCCTAATAAATCATGAAAAATCCATGTTAGATAGAAAGCCAAAAGGCATCATGCACAACCATATTTGGCCAAACAATTAGTGTTTTTTACCGAAGGATCAAATTCAAAGGAGATACAATTACTTATTTTATAAGTTATCCCAAGTTCCAATACATGGTTTTTTTTTCCCCTAGGGCAGATAATGGATATACACATCAGCTCAGTGAAAAAGGAAAAAATAAATAAATAAAGATGGCTTTTGATCTTAGAGGAAATGGTTAAAAGTTGTTATGCATGGAGAATGACCTAATTTATGTGGTCTCCATATATAAATCTGAAGATAGACCTTTCCACTTGTAAGACCTTCATTATAGGCTCATCCTGAATTCTAAAATAATGTGAATACAAGATGGACTTTATTTGTCAGATACAGGTTCTATGATTAGTGTTAATTAGTTCCATCACTAAGAAATTAATAATTAATTAATTAATGACCTAGCTAGCTAGCTCTGACCCACATGAGGCAGATAATGTTAAAACTAAGTGGTAAAAAGCATAGAAAATTAAAGCAAAGTATTAATTAGCAAATGACCAGGTATCAACTATCACGTAGATCCACTTGGCGATGAAGTTTTACACCTTTAAGGCTTTAGCTTTTCATCTCTTAACTTTATATCTTTAAAGCAAGTTTGATGTAATCTAGCTTCCTTCTTGTGTCACACTAGGCCTATATATGTATATGATACACATATTATATGTGCCACTATGAACTTTGTATACGCAAAAATGGATTGTAGACTCGTAAACATGAGTCAATAATAGTAGAACGGAAATTCCAAAATATTTTAATATAAGAAAACTTATTCGACAAGTTATGATGTTCAGATAATTTTAAAAAGAAAAGTTATGAGGGGTCCATTATCATTTCATGAGGATTATAGGGTAGTTATATATGTCATAAACTTTTGTACATGATAGCGTTTCAAAATTATTTAATACGTGACACAGACCCAAAATTAATTTTAAACTAGCCTGAAGAGTGAGGTAAGATCAATGGTAAGGGGATTGTTGATTCTTGTTATATAATTCAAACTTTATTAAATTAAAATCACTTATGCATGATCCATGGGTAGCAAATTTAATGATGGTCTAATAAAGAGAGCTAAATCCACATGGAATGCAGAAAGAGATGCGAGCTTGATACCACAATTATTGGTTAAAGTTGAATGGACTGTGTGTTATCTTTTTGGTGATGAAAAAGAAAATAAAAAATTAAAGGAAGGAAATAAAAAAGAAAACCTGCCCACTTTTAGAAAATCTTTTTATCTGCCTTTAAAAAAGCATGTATATTGGTGTCGTTTATGAAGCCCATACCTTTCCCTATGGGGTGGGAAGGGACAAGTCGTTTAATTGCTGGGGTATGTATGAAATATATGAATGATCAAGTGGCCAATTAATATTACATAATGTTCAAAGTTGAGGTGTATCACTTTAATTAAAACAATAGTTTAGTTAATTAAAGCTTCACTAGCTTTTCCAACCCCAAAGAAAAACAAGATAAGGTCCATATATACTTCTCTCTCTCTCTACAAAAATAATGCCCCTCTCTCATTGACTTGTATAGGTCTCTGTGTTCGGATATATGCTGAACGTATGTATTAAGGTACCATAAATTTGTAAGTTACACAATTAAATTAATTAAATCCACAAAATTTAAACGGCCAAAATCTCATTTTGGTCCTCCAACTTTAGGACAAATTTTATTTTAGTCTTCGAACTTCTTTTTTGTTCCGTTTCTGTCTTCAAATTTTTCTTTGTTCTATTTTAGTCCTCAAACTTGTCCATTTTTTCTCCATTATCTGCCGTTAAATCCATTTCACCCATATTTGCCACGTCATCATTCAACTCAGTATGTCAGATCATCTGTAATGACAAAAAATGGATGGAAATCAGCTTGGGACCAACGGTGGGACGTTTTCAGAAGTTATAGGATCAAATTGAGACTTTTGCCAAAGTTATGGGACCAAAATTGCAACAAAAAAATTATGGGACCAAATTGAGACCTTTGCCAAAATTATGAGACCAAAAGTGCACTTTAGCCAAATAAGAAATAAGATTTTTCTTCCTCTCATTAGGACATATATATATAAAAAGATCGAGAAATAGTTTATATCAGTTATCAAAGTCAGGAATAATGACAAAAATTAGATGAAATCATGTTTTAGACTAACAATAAAACAAAGAAAGTTTGAGAACCACAATAAAACAAAAAAAAACTGAGTATCAAAACAGAATTCATCTTATAATTCGAGGACCAAAATGAGATTTTGACCAAATTCAAATACTAGGTCAACGTCAATTTCAGTGATGCATATATAAGCAGCTAAGCTAACTAATTAGCAGTATCATCAGTGTTAATTACTTGGTGAATTCTATATGGTATATTCCATTCCCATTACATACATGAATAAATTATATATATGGTGTAGTGTAGGTAGCACCGTCATGTTGGTTTATTTACACTGACCGTACATATATTAGTGGACATGGTACTAAACTACAAAATTTTGGCCTTCCATTAATTTGGGAAGGAGACAGATCCGACGCCTGTAAGGAATTTGCGTGATTCTGAAGTGGGACCCTTGTTTTTGAAGCCGTATAAAAATTGAGAAACCAAAACCCATCATCACTCACTCACTCATATACTGTCTATAGTGAGGAATCGCAGTCCCCAGAAGAAAAGCTTTCATTTTCTGTGAGGTGACTCGCGATGGCTTCATTTGTCATTTTCTTTTTCCTTAAGTTATTTTCCCAAATTTCTTTTTGATTTGTGCTTCTTCTTTTTAATGTAGTGCTGTGCTGTGCGCTGAATTGCTGATATTTTTATTTGTTCCGACTACGTGAGCAAGTTGAAGGTTATAATATAAAGTGAATAGCTTCTTTAAACTTAGAAAAGAAAAAGGTTTTGTTCTATTGAGGAATTATTGGTATTTCTTTTCTATATATATAGAGAGAGATGTGGCTGGCTTTTAAATTTCAATTGCTTTTGATGCTTGTTTGTTTGCATGTGGGAAAATAATGGTATTAATTTACAGGAACTGATCAGCTGGTGAGTTGTCAAATATATTCTTAGCGTCAATTGGGGATTTGATGAACTAAATTTGGAGCTTGCAAGTTTTATCAAGCTAAGGTTGGTTTTTCTACGCCTTGTGACTGGATTTGAAGTAGGGCGATTTTGATTGTTTGAAGTTCAAGCCTCTCTTCTGTTTTCTCTTCATATTTTGTTCTTTCTTTTTTGGTAGAATATTTACTTTGTTGTGATTCTGGCTAATCATTCAGAATTCTGTTTCCTTGCCGGATTTTGCCACCATTTCTACAATTCATGCATAACTTTTACTCTATTTAGTCCTCTCACTTTTCTTATTTGGGTAAGGGGTAATAATTTGATATTAGTTCTTGTTTCTGTGTCATTGGCACCAGATGCATCCTTTGAAATATTTCAAGGCATCATAGGATACATAAGGAGATATTAAGGGACATGGAAAAAATCAAGTTTATTTTTCACTTCTGAAGTGTCTTTTCATTTTGGTTTGGGCTCCAATTGAAGTGGAGAATATGTAACATGTTGCCTCTAGCCTTCTGAATTATCTGAGTCGTTAAGAGCTCAGACGCAATAGGATCTATAACCTGACCTACATCTTCAATCCAACCCCTCATATCTGGAAAACTAGTATGAGTTTGATCTTAACACTGGATAGCAACGAGTTCACAGTCATAACTTTCACTATAATCTCTCTCTCTCTCTGTATCTAAGATGATTTTGATCCTAAACACTTTTATTTTGTCCCTAAGACATCACATCTGGTAGTCAAGTAGTTATGAAATTCAGGACATATGCTGCCAGTCACTGATAAAATCTTAAATTAAATAATCTCTATGCATGCCCCCACCCTCAATTTTCGCCCCCTGATGCATGATGACCTTCTCTTTTATCAAATTCTGCTTTGCTGTATCTATCGTTATCTTTGTCATATATTGACAGCCAGTCCTAACTTAACCATGTGCAGACTTTTCAAGATTTTTTCTTCTTATGTATTTAGTATTTATTACCAGAAACAAACCTAGCTTTTAGTTTTTCTGTTAACTGTTAGCTATATCTAAAATTTTGTACTTTCTTTTTCTGTCCTAATACTATCTAGTCTATGAGTTCTCCATCAACTCAACTTGTCATCACAAAAAGGATGGGCATATATGAGCCATTTCAGCAAGTTAGCATGTGGGGGGACAACTTCAAAGTTGATAATAGTCTAAGTTCAGGCACTTCCCCAATATTCATGGTGAACCCTAGCACAGAGAACAAGGTGAGAAACTTTGAATTTCTCCTCCTTTGTCAGTTAGCTTCATTTTATTTGAAAGCTCGATTTATAACAATTTTTTGAATGTGAATTCTCCAGTCTGAATACATTCCTCATGAATCAAGTGGACCTTCTGGAGATGATCAAGAGACCAATAAAGCTGTTAGTAAGGTGATAAAATGCCATCAGTCATATGAACCACTACTGAGCTGTTTCCTTATTGCTTTCCTAAAAATTACACTNTTTTTTTTTTTAAAAAAAAGAAATAGAAAGGTATATATATTTGGGTTTGTTAGAATTGTAAGGCAAGTATCTTACAGAGTTCTCTTCTTTTCATGTGTTGGGTCAATGTTTACCCTCCACATGCTTAGAAGAAAGGGACCTATCTGCAAATGTATATGGGCCTCTAACTTTCACGATTGTGGTCTCTAGTTAACTGGTTCCCATAAGTTGGGGCCTACAACAGACTAAAAAATGATGTTTCCTAAACTAAAAGCTTCTTATAGATTCAACTTTTCTCCCATTTTTATAGAGAAAGCAGTTCACTCTTTCTTACACTTCTTTTTATATGTTATTAAGAAAAGAAAGCAGTTAGAAAATTACAAAAGAAATTGAGTTTTGTGATGTTATTTTGAATAAGGCAGAGGAATCTATAGGGCACCCACCCTCAATTTTCGCCCCCTGATGCATGATGACCTTCTCTTTTATCAAATTCTGCTTTGCAGTATCTATCGTTATCTTTGTCATATATTGACAGCCAGTCCTAACTTAACCATGTGCAGACTTTTCAAGATTTTTTCTTCTTATGTATTTAGTATTTATTACCAGAAACAAACCTAGCTTTTAGTTTTTCTGTTAACTGTTAGCTATATCTAAAATTTTGTACTTTCTTTTTCTGTCCTAATACTATCTAGTCTATGAGTTCTCCATCAACTCAACTTGTCATCACAAAAAGGATGGGCATATATGAGCCATTTCAGCAAGTTAGCATGTGGGGGGACAACTTCAAAGTTGATAATAGTCTAAGTTCAGGCACTTCCCCAATATTCATGGTGAACCCTAGCACAGAGAACAAGGTGAGAAACTTTGAATTTCTCCTCCTTTGTCAGTTAGCTTCATTTTATTTGAAAGCTCGATTTATAACAATTTTTTGAATGTGAATTCTCCAGTCTGAATACATTCCTCATGAATCAAGTGGACCTTCTGGAGATGATCAAGAGACCAATAAAGCTGTTAGTAAGGTGATAAAATGCCATCAGTCATATGAACCACTACTGAGCTGTTTCCTTATTGCTTTCCTAAAAATTACACTTATTCTTAATATTAATTATGAAAATAGTTCTAACATCATAATTGCTCAATATTTATCCGCAGGTGCTAAGACGCTTGGCTCAAAATCGTGAAGCTGCCCGGAAGAGCCGATTACGGAAAAAGGTAACAGAAAATGAACTTTTTGGAAGGTAACCAGAGTTTATCATCTGATTTGTCCTTCTGTATTTCATAGGCTTATGTCCAACAACTAGAAACAAGCCGTTTGAAGCTCATGCAATTGGAGCTAGAGATTGAGAAAGCAAGAAAGCAGGTAAACCCACATTTTTTTGGTAATAAAATATAGCAACCTTACTTTCTGATATTATGATATATATTTGCTCATGTTCGAGCATTTTTTACATTGTATGCTTGCAGGGTATGTATATGGGCAACACATTAGATGCTGGTTATCTTGGATCATCTGGAACGGTAAACCCAGGTTTGCAATTCTTAATATCAATTTTATTCCTCCTCTAAATATACCTAGTGTGCTTATCTCTTTTAAGGTTTTTCATTACTTGAAGTATGGTTTGGGTCCTTTTATTTATCTACGGGATATAATGTGTATGAATATTGTTTCATGCATATTTTACTCTGTTTTCACTACTCATCAATGAGGCATCCTAGTACACATGAAACATTTCACTTTATTGTGTCAAGTACCATATTTGCCTTTGAAGAAGATAAGTCTCAGTGAAGTAATCAGTTAGTGATTAAATGTCTTTATTTTTCATCACCAAAAAAAATGTCTTTATTTTTAGACATATTTTTCTTGAATTTCACTTCTTTTGCAGCAATGCAAGACAAATTGCTGATACTTTATCTAGTAAGTTCTGACTGTTTTGTGCATTAATATTTAATATCCCCTTTTTTCAACCATCATGTCAGACTAAAGGTGAAGAATGTGTTAATTAAGGCCTCTTTGTGAATATCATGACAATTGATTCTTTGTAGTTTCTCTTTATGAACTCTCAACCATTACCTTCATCTTTTACATGAAGCTTCAGGTGTCATTTTCCCTCAAGATAAACAATCTGTTGGGTTATGTATGTTATATTCTATGCAATTGGTTGATTGCAACTTAAAAGCAGTCCTTCTGTGAAACAGGGATTACAGCTTTTGAGATGGAATATGGACATTGGGTTGAAGAGCAACACAGACAGAATGCGGAACTTAGAAATGCATTGCAAACTCAATCATCTGATGTGCAGCTCCATTTACTTGTTGAGAGTGGCTTGAACCATTACTCAAATCTTTTCAGAATGAAAGCAGAAGCTGCCAAGGCTGATGTATTCTATTTAATCTCTGGAGTGTGGAAAGCATCAGTAGAACGTCTTTACCTCTGGATTGGAGGATCACGCCCATCACAGCTTCTAACTGTACAAATCATTTCATAATTCATGTCATCATGAATTTGAGATATTTTGATAAAATAAATCTGTTGAATCATACTCACACTTTAGCTGTTTGCATTTCCTTTTTGTTACAGCTCATCGTGCGGCAACTCGAGCCTTTGTCGGATCAACAGATAGTGAATTTCAACAAGCTTAGGCTATCTTCTCAGCAAGCTGAAGATGCTCTTTCACAAGGACTGGATAAACTACAACAAAGTCTGGTCCTCAATATAGCAGCCGATCCATTGGACATGGGAAACTTGGGGTTTCAGATGGCTTCTGCCATGGAGAAAATTGAAGCACTAGAGGGCTTTGTAAACCAGGTTTGAACTTGTCCTTCATTCAAATTGTTAGTTTACTCTTATAAATAACACAATGTGAATGAAATCATGAATGTGATTGTCCAATGTTGTCCACAACAGGCAGATCACCTTCGTCAACAAACTTTGCAGCATATGTCTCGTATTCTGACAACACAGCAAGCAGCTCAAGGATTGCTAGCACTGGGAGAATACTTTCATCGTCTTCGTGCTTTAAGTTCACTTTGGGCTGCTCGTCCATCTGACCCTGCTTTTCAAACCTGAGACTTTATACTTTCAAACCTGCCTTTATCTACATCTACTATGAGTCCTATATCTATATATATGGTATTCAGAGCAGCTTCTTGCATTAGTTTTGTTGTTCAATGTGTACCTTGAAGCAAAGTTTTATGTAACTTGTTGCTCTTGAGATGCGCATGCTTGTACATATAGACTTGTATTGTATTCTATAAAAAAAATCCAATTTTATACCTAAACTTTTGGCTTTATTTGTTTTAGACTACACATGTAAATTAATTCTGAAATATAAATGTAAAGACTAAAATATATAAATCAAACTTACCTAAATTATACCAGAATACTGGCCTATATTCAATTGGAGGCGGGAACCAAAGCATCCACAAATTTCCCGGCTTCTGTCAGGAAATAAATAATAAATAATAATAATAAATTCCTGCTCTCATTGATCATCGATGTGATTAGAAATGCGCAAATCGCAATCATTTTCCGATGCAAGAAAAAAAAATGGAGAAAAACTTCAATTTGAAACTTCAAGACATCATTCGTGTTCGTTGTCGGACTCAGAATCCCTTCCCTTGCGTCACGACGTTGAATTTGGCCGAGAGAAAAAAGAAATTGGACTTTTTTTTCTTCAAATATATATTTTAAGGCTTCGATCTCGCTTGCGAATCGTTCGATTGGTTTAGGCGGGCTTGAAATAGGGAACTATGAGCAATCTGCGAACGCTGTGTAGGCCTCAACCTCTGTTCTCCTTCGTTAGTTGCAGACAGCGGTTTCGATCTAGGGCATCATTTCGGAGCCCTAATTGTAAGACTCGTTCGCCATCGCCGTCAGTATATTCTAAATGGTTGGATTCTTCTGGTTCGAGTATGCTTGTGATGGCTAGATAAAAATCTGCTTATGATGCCTATGTTTACCTATCTTAACAGCTTCTTCGTCAATTTTTATCTGTTAAATTGGAACACCAGAATTAGAAAGAGATGCCGATGAGGAGCAGATAAAGAATGCGTATATACGTTTGGCCAAATTTTATCACCCAGATGGTATGTAGTGACCAGATCTTAGCTACTTCTTTACCTGAAGGATTGTATAAACTTCAAATGTCAACTTACTACTTCTTATTAGTGACCAGATCTTCTTTCTTTCATTCTTTTTTCCCCCTCCTTTATATGATTGTTAAAACTTAAATCCATCAGATTGCAATTTATATTTGTTGAGCCGTGAGGATTGAGCGGTATGTATAATGTATTGCTATATTATTCCATAAATTTGGATCTTGGTCGCTCATTTATTTTTCTATCAAACAAACACCAGTGCTGGGAACTTTGTAGGCCCTGCAATGCATACTCTGTTTTCATGACATATCAAGCAACAGTATATTTGGGATTATTGATTACATCAAAGGCGGTGGTTATGTTGCTTTTATTTTTCCAATTTCCAGCGGCATGATATTAATGTGTTAATTTAAGACGAATCTTAGCTACTGCATTGGCTGGGTATTGTCTCTTTGATCTTGTTTTAGATGTTCAAAATAGTATTTCCCTAACAAATAAGTTGTGGGACAGTTCTTGTGTAGTTTCTCAAAGGTGTTATGAGTTATGTTAACCTCTCAATCCTAAATAAGTCATTTTTTTTTTCTTTACTTTTAAATTAAGTCTATGATGGTAGAGGAAGCTTGGAGGAAGGTGAAACAGCAGAAACTAATTCAAGCTGCTTATGAATTATCGATAGACGATAAGAGACGTCGGCAGTATGATATGGATAACCGAGTGAATCCAATGAAGGTAAGGTTTTTAGCCTATTCAACAGTCGACATAGTGGTTTACTAGGTACTAGCCATCTATTATTCACGATGGCATCAGTGCTTTATTTTATACTATTTCCTTTCACTCGCATGGTACTTGTTGTCCAACTGTCTGCCATGCAAATTAGTTGTAGTACAGTTCTTGTGGCCTAAGGATCCTGTACTGTCCAGTTTTGGTACTGTCCATGTTGTCTGTACAATTCTTATTGTCAATTTTTCATCCAGTAGCTCATGTTGCTCAAATCCAAAACGCTGCGTTTTCGAAAATTAAAGAATTCTATGGACAGCATAGACAGTACAAGGCATTGGACAACAGAGGATCCTTACCCGTTCTTGTGTTGTTTCTCAAGTGTTGCAGTATCTCTCATTTTTTCACCCTCTCTTTCATAAAGTTGAGCTTAGATCAACCATTGAATAGATTCGTAGTTTGGTATAACTAAAGTTCATATATTTAATTCATTACGAATCAATTCAGTCTCCTTTTTTTACAGCTCTAGACGAGGGAAAGACATGGTATGACTTTCCCCATCTTTGTGTAGGTATGATTGATAAATAGACATAAACTTCAACCAGTACCTACTAATTCAACTATTGTGATTCTGATGTAGACCCAAGTGAGCTTGGGGAACCCTCCCTCAAAAACTAGCTATTGAAGGGGGAGAACCAAGGCACTTAAGGACTCCACTGAGCTTCTCAATTCTCATTCTACTCGATGCAGGACTTAGGCATCTCATACTACCTAGTCCCTATCAGATTCATGTTTGCTTTAAAATGGATGCATTGTTTCTTATTTTTGTGAAATTAATATAAATGTTTTCTTCTTGTTTGGGCTAAATTTTAGTTTAGTCTATCAGGTGACTAATGTGATGTTTTGTATCCTTCAGGCATCTCAAGCATGGATGGAGTGGCTAATGAAAAAGCGAAAGTCTTTTTATCAGCAGGGCGATATGGCAATTGCCGCTTGGAAATTAAGCCAGCTTACTTTAGGCTTCATTGATTGCTCATAATGTAGGTAATAATTTTTTCACATCTTGTCAAATTTTCTCTTGTTATTGAAGTTGAGTGAATATTAAAATTTCATGATTTGAGCTTCTATGCTTTGTCATTACATTTCGCCCTGTATCAGCTGTTGAATAACTGTTTGCACATAAGCGAATATTGAAGTTTAATGAAATGTCAATATCTCAACGTGACAAAGTCACAGAGCATAGAGTCAATTTTGCAGTATCCGATGGGAAATATTGTGTGAAATCTCAGATTGATCCAGAAGAAGAAAGGAAGATCCTGGCCATAGAAAAGAAAGCCTCTGCTGAATATTTCTCCAATACCATTAAGAGGCATACACTTGTACTGAAGAAAAGAGATTTAATGCGAAGAAAAGCTGAGGAAGAGAAAAATAAGACTATAAGCCGGCTGTTAGCTGCGGAGGGTCTTGAGCTCGAATCAGAAAGTGACAAGGCAATGTAGTGATTTAATACTGTAATGTTACCCTCACCGAATATAAATAATGATTTCTATTACTACAGGAAAGAAATATGTACATATTTTGTAACTTGTACAGTCTGATTTAATACGTTTATTTATACGCCTGTGGTAAATATTCATAGAATTTGAAGTTGAAATCTGGGTTTTCCTAGGAACAGCAAGGCAGTTGAAGTAGTAGTCTGTTTTTTTATCTAAATATAGAGAAAGTAGAAGTTATTTAGAGGGCCAGAGTTAGTGGAATATCAATAATAGCACTGAAGTGTAGCCGTTCAAGTACAAATTAATGGTTTCACTCTGAGTAAGTCGAAGTTGGTAAAACAATAATGAATCCCATCTTTACTTTCCCTGTAAATGTAATAATGATAAGTCACAAGAGAGAAAATTTTTCGAATTTCATTTGTGTTTCCCGCAGAGGACACAGGCCTCCCCCTTTAATTTCTTTCTTTCTTTCTTTCACTCTGAAAGCTGCATTCTCCTTTATCCCACATTTTTGAACTTTTGAAAGAGTGAGTGCCATCATTAGGAATCCCTTTTTCTAGCACTCTGAATTCAGAATTCTGAAAAAAAAAATCGGCTGCTTCTCTCTCCTTTTGACTCGTGATGGATGCATTTGTTTTTTGAAGCTGTGTGTGTGCAGTAGTAACTAATAATAATTATCTGCGGCTGCGAGTTGTTGAGTATACAGCAGCCGCCTTTACAGTTAAATGGCCATCATCATCATCCATTCCCACCCACAGTGCTCTAAATGAGTGCAACTACGACTTTTTTTTCCATTCCTACCCTCTATCTATCTATGCCCATATTCATATTATTTGTTTTTGTTCTGTTTCCCTTACCCTTTTCTTCACATTCATTAACTTATTGGCTGTACCCTTGTACTCTCTCTAGTCTCTACTCTCTACAATACAAATACATCTTTCTCATCGAGAGCAAAACCATCCAAGAACATCACAACACAACACAACACAACACACAAGGGCAAAGAAATTGTGATAAAAAGCAAGCTTCTTTACTCTTTTTTTTTTCTAAAATTGAAAGTGAAACTATATATATATATATATATAGTTAAGGGGTTTTTGGACAGCTAGAGGGCTCCACTTTATGATCAGATTTCGGCTGAAAATATATATATTTGCAAGTCTTTAATTGGTCCATGCCACTGTCGGCTAACATAACAAATCACACACCCTGGACCACTCACTGTACCTCCAGGCTCCAGCCTAAACCATTAATGACTTCCCTCAATTCAATTCAAATACTTGCAACCCCTGCATTTATGCGTGTGGTGGATACTTGAACTGTGCGTTTTATTGTGGTCTTTTCGTACCACTCTTTGCCCACTCCTCCTCCTCAATCCATACATAAATCCTCACCTAAATTATATATATATATATATTGTTCTTGTGAATAAAATGTAAAATGTAAAATATGTCTTTTGATGAATTTATTTATTTATTTTTTTATAAATTAATCAAGTCCACTTATATATATGTGTGTGACTCTGATGTGCTGTGAAAACTGGTAGGTTGTCCATGTCAAGTGATCCTCCAAGGAATGAGTGGAGTTGAAGACCCTGAAATAACTCTGATGGGCCTGAGTTTGCAAGAGATATTAAAAGGGTTTTTCCTCCACTGACAGGACCAATCATCTAAAAAGCTAAGCTGTAAAATTGAAGAAGCCAAGCCAGAATTTGACTTGAAGCAAGCAAGCAAATAAAATATTGTATTGTGAGATGAGATGGAAGGTAAGATTTCCGATCCTAATGCTGCTGGGGCCCTCCCAAGATCAGGATCAAAATGGAGTATATCATAAAATTACAATGCATATAAGTGGGAAAGCATCTCCACAAGATTCATGCACCCATTCTGTGGTAACCATCCCTCTTGTATAGTGACACTTGGCATCTTTTGATCATGGAGAGACTCACTTATGAGATAAGGCTTTTTGATACTTCACAACTCACAAGCAAAGCACAAGGTAAATTCACATCAATATACATCACTATCATGGAACAAAGCCAGTTCCCTTCCCTAGCTAAAAAAAAGCCTAGGACTAGGGCCATTAGCCTTCCTCACTTAGTTATATTTTGCCTTAAATTCTTAGTTTGATGGTTTTAACTTTATGAGCTCTTTTGCAATTCTATATATGATTATGGAAGCCCCTCCCCTTGTTTTGGGGATAAGAAAGAGACTAAAAGTTAACAATAGTGGGGGTGTGTTTTGCCTTAGTTGAACCAAAAAAGCAAAACGAAAATATTTAAAATACAAAAAGAGGAAAGCCTTCTTTTTCTTTGATAGACTCTCACCATCAATGCTAGTCAAAGAGGGGTAGCAGTATAGCTAGGTTATTATATCATAACAGTCTTAAACTTAAACTTGAGGGATGGGATGGGATGCACTTAAACTTTTGATCATTGGGTTCTTCCTAATCCTTCTCATATAATCATTTCAAAGTCGTTTACTTGTTTATCAATGAGTACTATGCTAATTGGTTGACCCCTTTACGGGTCCATTTCCTCATGCTTTATCGATCTCTCAATGTCTCACGCGTTATCAATATCAGTATAACACAGCAAAGTTAGTCCCACTAAGGGCCCCTAAGAACTTGAAATGTGTGATAATGGTGGACAACAAGTGCATTTCCAAATTATTTACGTATAATCTTAGGAAACCCCATTACATGTACATTTATTATTATATATGGGTATGTTACTTGGAAAGTTTTGCACTTTTGCCTCTTAAATGACTCTAATTTTTTTAATATCTTTTTAAAATACAAAAAAAAATTAACTTTTTAATTAGCATTAAAATAAAGTTAGTTACTCTGTTCTTTTGGCCAACTGTTTAGTTGATAATGTTTTGAATTCATCACACAAAAAGATGTCAGAAGAAGAGAATCTGACTTCACCCTCCACGGTGATTAAATTTTTCTTTTTCTTTTCTTAAATAAAGTGAGTATAAAGAATCTCACTTTGACATCCCAGTCTTCTCTGAAGTGACATTAATGAGTGAGAGAGAAAGAGATATGGGCGTCGTTTAATTTCTTTAAATACTTGAAACGATTAAGTATAACGGTTAACATTTTGGGCAATGAGAAAGCCAGTAAGGAAGGAAGAGGAAAAGGAACAGAGTACCCCTAAATAATTGCTCTGCATGATTGGCTGCAGAATATTTATTTTGGTTTCATTTAATCAAAGCGTTTCATGAATTGAATGAATGAAATATGAAGTGAAGTTTTTGATAATATATTAAAGTCTTTCGATGGCCCCGACCCAAAGAAAATGCTCACTTTTACAAGGTTGAGAATATAATTGTCATCCTCTTGTTTAGTCTTTTTTTTTTTTTTTTTTNTTTTTTGTGGGTGCCACCTTTTCCCATAATGCTATTGCTATTACTACCTTCACAGTTCTTACACCTTCTTTCTCAAAAAGAAAAATGCCTATTAGAAAGACAAAATAACCCTTTTTGGTTAAGTAATTTACTCTAGCCTTTTTTTTATTGCAGTGAATTAGTAATTAAGATGTAATAATCAAAGATGAAGAAGTGTGTGAGTGGTCCTGGGAGGGCAATTAAATAGAGAGTTAATATGATAAGCAACCCGTGAAGATTAGACTTATGGAGCCACATCCTCCCCACACCTCATCTCATCACTATATATATAAATATATATAATTATAAATAATATTCAATTTTTGTACTTAAGTTTCTCCACTACTCAATTTAATTTTCTAATCAAACAATCATTCTTTTGTATCATTTTCCCTTGTTATTACAACTTACAACTTGTGGACCATCCAGTTGTATCCATCTAACAAGAAAATGAAATATTCTTCTACAGTGACTTTTATAGGTAAAGCTGATGATGAGGATGATAGAGATTTGGAAACTCAAATCCCACCATCCAATGTGTTTACTTTTTGGTCAATTTCGATGGATCCGCACCCACAAAAAGAATAAATCAACTTAATTACTTCAGCTTATATATATTTTTGTGAAAAAAAATCCATTAGTGCACTTCTTGACAAATTTAAATCCCATATTACAACACATGCACACGTATATATGCGCCATAATAGTTCTTTCAATCCACGCAATGCAAGTGAAGGCAATTCAAATATTCAATCCTAATAAGTAATATACTAATAACCACCCAATTGTTCTTTTTAGTTTTTTTTTTCTTTATTTTTCATTGAATCTCATATAGGTCTTGGGAGATTTCATTGATTTGCTTAAGGAAATCTCATAATGATTCGAATCTAAAATTAGATTAATTGATTTTCAATTTCAGATTAAATCATANACAAGCATCATATCCTCTTAGCTGAAAGAATGAAACAGTAAGCTAAGATCAGTTGAGGAACCTGGATAGACTGGTGAAAACTGAAAATTTTGCTGGTTGAGGCACCGTATCGCAACCGAGAAGACAACACATCTTAGCATCGCATGCATCATCTCATTCGTAACGTTTTTTGGCCAGACCAAATGTGTGTTCTCTTTCTTCACTTGCTCTTAGACAGTAACCTATGAACCAGTTCTTGTGTCCCTGGATAAGAGACAAGTGAAGAGGGGCAACTGTGAACACCCCATTTGGTCCGGGTCATTTTGCAACTTAGAAAACTTTTGAGGGGCTAAAAAGAGAATAATAAAAGTAAAAAAAAAAAAGTAAAATACGGAAAATATGAAAAAGGAAACAAAATGGCCTTTTGTAAATAATGAATGCAAGGAGGGACCTTTTTGAGAAGGGAATATTCAAGTAAGGGCATTTTCGTCATTTACACCAAACACAAACCCTAATTTTCCTTTTATCCTCTCACTCTCTCGTCATAGCCGCTCAACTCTTCCCTTTTCCTCTCTCCCCTAGTTTTTACAAACACGCATAAGCAAACAAAATGGAGCAGAGTCTGAAGAGGTCAGATGAAGAAGAGAAGATGAAAATGCAATGACGCAAGGGTGCGCTTTCTCCAAAATTTGCACGAGTTCGAGAATCCCTCTACTCTTGTAGATCGAAAGCCATCTATTCTATGCCTTCTTTGGACGAGTTTCACCATTTTCCATGCCTATCAAAGAGGAATCTGAGAAATCAAACCACACAGGTCTGATATCGTGAACAGAGCTACTCCTTCTTCATTTTGGTACCTACGTTTCTGCCATGGGAGAAACAAGTGGGACAGAGAACGTTTTCATATCTATGAGCTCATGGTGATGCAAGAAGGTTTTGTTTTTATAATTATTGTTTGAGAGATAGTCTGGGAGAATGGGGGGATTCTCTTTGTATAAATAGAGAGTTAGAACTCTATTATCAGGGGAGGCTTCTTCTTCTAGCGGAGAACGAAAAACAGAGAGAAAAAAAATAACGAAAAGAGAGTTCGAGAGTGGAGAGGGAGCTAAAGCTTCATTGTAAGTTTTGTATATCTTCTCTTCCATCTTGTTCTTGTTGTAATCTTAAAGTTCTTGAATGAAATTTTAAGGGTTTGCAATGTGATTGAGTTATACTCTTCTCTCTTTCTGTTTTGTTGTTGCTTCTCTGCATTTGGAATCATGAACTAGACCACTACAGCATTTTGCAATGTGATTGAGTTATACTAGGCTGCTTTTTCCTGGATTGTTTCGGGGCGTTTTGTATTTTATTTTTGCTAGCCAGTGTTTGTTTTGAAGATGATAAAAATTTGGGACCAAAAGGAAATTATTCAAGGACTTGACTGAAAAGAAGTCATAAGAAAATGGAGGGTTCTCAAATAAAGGGGAACCCAAGGATCTTTTCGCAATAATAGTCTAATCTTTTGGTCCTTGAGATGAAACTGCAGAATCCTCTCAATGTCTCTTTGTTGATCGCACTTTGGTCCATTTACTAAAGAAAGAGGACCTAAACGCGAATAAAGAAACTTGTGTGAGGTGTAAAATGTAGATTTCCCTTTCTTCCTTTTTGTCTCCACATTCTCTCTGCTCATGCGTCTCTTTATTTGGTTTTAGTTTCTTTTTCTTTTTCTCTTTAGCTTTAGTTACTCCTTATTTTTAGGCAACCAATTTTTCTCTCTAATTAGACAGCTCATTAATATCTTTTACTGCGTTTTAAATTTCTGTTGAGATCTTTTTTATTAGGGATGAAAAGAGGAGTCATATAATTATTACTTTATCATTATTATTCCTTTTTTTAGTTAGATATTTATTTAGGGAATTAAAAATTAAAGTTTCCATTTGTCTTTCATTATTTTCTCCTCTATATTCCTATTTTTGCTCCTATTCTTTTGATCATGATTAGATATTAAATATCTCCTTTTGTTTTATTTATTTATTTTTACTCTTCTTTTATTTATTTTAGGCTCCACGTTTTTTTCTAAAAAAAATAGGGTTAAAGATGTTTTTGTTTCTTTTAGACATTTTTTTAGGTCAAGTAATTAAACATGTTAAATTAGTAAATTAAAAAAGAGATAAAGAATAAAAGTGCCAAATAGGTTTTCTCTATATTCCATTTTCACTTAACTTTCACTTTTGGTAAATAAATAAATTGTTTGTTTCAAAATATTTTCTTTGCTTAAATGTTTATCTTATTTCATTTATTTACTTTCTTTTATGTATTCAATTTTATAGATGATCAAAAATATTTTTAAAGGCCATTTAATTTTTGAATGATTATTTTAGGGTAACCGTCTGATTGGATGGGTATCGTGGGGTGCCTAACACCTTCCCCATGATTCAAATGGCTCCCGAAATCGTCTTTGGTTCAAGACCGGTTTTTCTTAAATTTTGCCTTATCCACCGTTTTTTTTAAATACTTTCATTAAATAATTTTTCCAAGTTTTTTTTTTTTAAAAATTTGGTGGCGACTCCTTTTTCAAAGTCATAAACGACATTTCCTCCGGGATGTCAGGTGTGACAGTTTGGCGACTCCACTGGGGACAGTTTGAGAGTCAAGCCCAATTTTAAAATAATTATTCAAAAATAAAATGGCCTTTAATTCTAATTTTGATCATCTTTTTAAATAAAATTCTGTGTGTGAATAAAAGTGAACTAGGAAATATCTTAGGACGGAACAATATCCCCTAGGATAGATGCCTCTATATCTGTGTTGCGATTTGTTTTGCAGGTGGGTAGACCTTAGGGTTTGCTCTCAATTCACACACGTGCACTTGAGACACTTTACCTCACACACAAATTCGGCTCTATACCCGGGCTTTCTTATCTCTAGGATAGAAGAGATCCAAGGGGGCTTCCCTGTGAGAGTTGAATTCTCCTGAGGTTGACCGCCATGATCTCGCTTGGATTGTTACTTGTCATATGGGCTAGACCAATGTGAGACTAACCCTCCATATGGGACAGTTCATGTGACGAGGTTTTCACTTTAAACGGTGGGAGCAATCCGGGGACCTTTGACCCATAGGACTTAGACCTACCTTAATGCTGTGCACATGATAGACCCGACCAGATTACCTTTCATTAGGACAACCTATAGTCTTATACCTTAGGAGCCCACCCGTTTAGGACACACGAGAGCAACTATCCCCTGCATAACATTTGGCATTTTTACACAGACATATATAAAGGGTTTTATGAAAACGCCGTCATGTTGTATGAGCAATCCTCAACAAATGTGGTGGTCGTATGCTTAAATTGTCGTTACGAGTAGGCAAATCCTTCCGTATACAACAATCATTCATGTTAAATAAGAAACAATGAGACGTTTTGCAATAATAAAACCAGAGATAACCAGGGTTTCATTTTAATAATAAAAACATGTCACCTGACCTTTCACACGTGTACGATTTATTCTCTATGAGTGGCCAACACCTCCGTAGGGATTGTTTTTAAAATGAGATAAAAGAATTTCTTTTTAACAAAAAAAATCATGCATGAATATCCATTTGCATCTTGTTTTCATGAGTTTTAAATTTAAATAGTGGTTGCTTTGGTTAGTGGCAGAGATATGGCACCTTTGGCAGAGAGTGATGTGGCTTACAGTGCACCAAACGGGGTGCTTTCGAATGCGACGTTGATGCAAGTCAAAGTTGCACCCAATCCAGTGGATAAGTTGCTTAAGATCAAGGCTGGAATGAGCAAAGATCAATTAGCGAACTTTAGACTCCGATATGGAGATATTTTGGATTTGCTGGCAATACCCGTTCAGGCAAAAGCAATCTCAGTTCTCAGTCAGCATTGGGACAACCAATTGAGATGCTTTGTATTCAGACATTTCCATCTGTCCTTGGTTTTGGAGGAATATGCAGGGATACTAAAGTTGCCCTTACCTGAGGACCCTATTGTTTATGTTTACCCAGGCAGCCTGCCATCACAAAGAGCCGTGGCACAATTTTTAGGTGAGTCTCTTGAAAGAATCGAGTTCAAGAAACAGGGACAAAGTGATGTCATCCCTTTGACTTACCTATTAGAATACATGGACTTCCTAGCTAAGAGGAAAAATGAAACCCTTTTCAACCGAGTACTTGCTTTAGCTGTTTATGGGATCGTGTTATTTCCGTCAATGGCAGGATCAATAGATTTCCATGCGATCAGCGTTCTTATCGGTGTCGAGCATTATGGGGCCAATCCTGTCCCAGCAATCTTGGCAGATACATACCTCACTCTTGCCTTTTGTCGTGCCAATGAGGGCGGGAAATTGAAATGTTGTCTACAGCTTCTCACTGTGTGGATGGCAAACCATTTCGTTGGACGAAAATGGTCAAGGGGAGTAAACATCGAGAAAGTGTACCACCCACTCCAGGATTTCACTATGAGGGAGGGATCCATATTTACTGAGTTAGAAAATCGAGGCGCAAGCTACAGAGATTGGGTACAGTTCATCAGTGATACCCCCAAGGACCAAGTTAGATGGAAATTAGCTTGGTGGGACAATTCAAGAGTGATTTACAGTTGTGGGGACTTCCCAAATGTACCTCTCATTAGTGCTAGAGGAGTGGTCAATTACAATCCCTCCCTAGCTCATATGCAATTTGGGTATAGACAAGGCATGCCATCATCAAACTTGATCAGGCCTTTGTTGTTCTTCCATAGTGATCAATTTATGGAAGAAAATGATGTCGCCACGAGAGCATGGAGAACAGTCTACTTTAAAACAAGATATGAGATGGGAATCCCGAATATGGAACCGACAGCTGACTACGAAGAATGGGTGAAAGGGTACCTCAAAGGGAAGAAAGCTCCGACATTTGTTCCGCCAGAGCCGTTGGTAGCCAAAGGCCCTCCACAGGTGAGCATGGCTTTGAAAGCTGAAATAGAGAATCGAAAGGGCGAGCTGGAAAGTATTTTAGCGGAGATAGCAAAGGAAAAAGAAGAGTATGTGTCAGTTCATCACGACGTCACAATACTTAAGAGAAAGCGCCAGACACTCGAATCAGCAGACGCTGATAAAATGCAAAAGGAAATCCGAAGACTTAAAGGAGAAATACGTCGTATCGGGGCACAAAAAGATGCTGAATTGAAAGAGGCATATAGTGCAGGGATGAGAGCCGGCCAAGATCGTATCCAAGAATTAGAAGAACTTGCTGTTGACTTACAGAATCAGTCAGACCTTGATCATGATACAATCATTGCACTCAAGGGAGAAATTGATGAGCTAGCCGGGATAAAAGAAGAGGTTAAAGCGTGGCGAAACAAGCATGCGCAAATTGTCGAATGGGTTAACCAAGCAGTACCTACTTTCTTTGAGATCTTTTCGAAGGCCGAGAAGTGCATGACCCTTTTTTATGTTCCACCGGCGCTCAAGGATTTCCTCACCCTCAGTCGTGGTCTAGTCAAGGGGTGGGTGGAGTTACAAAGATCAGTGTAGTTTGTATTTGGAGATCAATATTATCGATTGTAATGGACTTTTGTTCAATGAAATGGAATAGACTTTTGTTCGAGGAGTGATTGTATCACCCTCAATCATCAATTGTACTCGTTTTCATGTGATCAATGAAATGGACTTTTGTTCTATTCACTGTGTTTCTCCTTCCCACTCTATTCACTTCACAAAATGCTAACTACTAGGGATATCAATCCCAGTAATAAATTAAGAACCAATTTCTAATAAAATGGCAAAAATGCTACATTCTGATAGCACAATGTTTTAACTACACTGAAAGTTGTTATTGTGACTCTAAAGGCGAGGAACAAAAAACAAAAAAAAAAACTCCCGCACTTAAAGAAGTCAACTTCAGTATACTAGTAGAACTTTAAGTTCACAAGTGCAATTGAAGGGTCCACAAGCGTGCCATATGCCAAAAGCCAAAGCAACTACTTAACTTCTATCTTACTTTCTAACATTTCACTTTTCTTTTCTTGTTTTTTTGTTTTTCGTNATCCGTTCGGGAATTTTAGGACCTAGCGTGTTTTATTTTAATTTTATATTTGCTTCCGCTGCGTTAGGCGCCTACAATCCCCAACAGCGCAAGAGTCAGAAATCAAGCCACAACATCATCAATGGATTCAAATATGGAAAATCTTCATCATGTCCAAATAGTACCTGCTGCCACCACTGATCCAGAAGTCATCGCCCTTCGCGAAGAGATGACAGTTATGAAGGGATCTCTCAATACAATAACTGAGATGTTGAAGGAAATGGCTGCTCAACGAGCAACTGCCCCTGATATAGGACAAGGAAGGCAGCCTGCTATTAACCCATCGCCGGAGGTAACGCCAAACACGCCTCCAGCTGTGGCCCCAATGTCTGTCCCTATGACAGTTTTGGGGCAAAACACCTCCTCTACTCCTGTGCCTACCCCAATGATTGCACATACCGCAACACCGAGGGTGGAAGTACCACCTGCATCGTCATCAGACGCTGCCATAGACCATGGAGAGGTCTACGCTTATGACCTTCCTGGAGCAGAACCCAATATAACCTACCACATTCCCACAATGGTAAGAAATCTAAAGGACCAACGATCAATCAAAGAAGAGGTTGAAAGACTGGTTATGGAAAAGCTAAAGGAGCTGCAACCCCAAACCAGTACCGAAAAGAAAACCACTGATTCTTTTTTCCTCTTCCCCAAGGTGGAATTACCCCCTAAATTTAAGATTCCTGAATTCTCCAAATTTAAGGGTGACGGTAACCCCGAGTTCCACTTGAAACGATATTCTACCAAACTCGGAGTTTACTCTAGGGATGAAGCAATCCTCCTCAACCTTTTCCATGAGAGTCTCGAAGGCCCTGCGTATAATTGGTTTATGCGGCTGGACCACTCCACCATCAAAACATGGGGTGAACTTGCGGAACTCTTCAAGAAGCACTATAGGCACAACACGAAGATTATCCCCAAAAGGGATCAAGTAAGAGCGATGAAAATGAAGCCAAATGAAACCTTCCGAGAATACGCTACGAGGTGGAGACAAGTAGCCATGGAGGTTGAACCAGCCATGGACGAGGAGGAAATGGTTCTAATCTTTACTCGTACCTTGCCTGATCCTTTATATAGTCACATGATCTTCCTAAATGCCAAGGAGTTCTCTGAATTGATCGAATTCGGAGATAGATTGGATGTGGAGACCAAAGAAGGGAGGCTTAATTTAGGGAGCCAAAACCCTAAAAGAGGAGGATCAAACAATGGGGGGACGTATAAGAAAAAGGAGGGAGATGTGAACTTTGTAGGTCAGGCTCAAGGTGGTCAAAATTATAGCTACAATGTGAGCCGAAATTCGTACAATGCCCCAAATAACAGCGGAGAGCCTAACAGACTGCAAAATCAGGGACAAAAATCCAGATACCAACGGGATAATAAACCAATGCCAAATTTTGGTGTCTCCAATTCAGAGCTCTACCAAGATCTCTTGAAGCAGCAAATACTAGGACCAAGGACTTGTCGACCAATGACTCCACCATTTCCCAAATGGTACCGCCCTGACCAGCAATGCGAATATCACATGGGTGCTGTGGGACACTCTATCGAAAATTGTGACGCATTCAGGGGTCACATTTTGGCACTAATTGAGAATAAAGTCATATCTGTTGAAGGTGGGCCTAATATTCAAAACAACCCATTGCCTGGGCATGACAATGGAAAGCAAATAGCTGTCATAGAGGAGGATCAAATCCTTGCAAGGGAAGCCAGGAACTTAAGGTTCTCAAGGGCAATAATATATAGGCATTTGGCTTTGGCAGGGTACTACCCTATGTTTGAAGGAGAGAGGATCTCCCCTTTATGCCAATACCACCAAACACGAGACCATAGTATCGAGGAATGCCCCGCTTGGGAGAAAGAAATAACGAGATTGATGACTTTTGGAGTCATATCACTAACTCGAAAGGCTGTTAAAGAAATCACTTGTGCAACCATTACCGGGAATGAGGAGACGACATCAGATCGCGGAGCTCCAAGTTCTGAAAGGTCCACTATAAGATACGTGGTCAACTATCGAGCGGTTAAAACACCAGTGGCATCGCCAACTGTAATCGTTCAAGCCAATAACCACCAAATAGGGTCAATCATTCCTTCCTTTACCCAGGATGGACCCAAGACAAAGTATGTTGTTAATTCAAGAGCCATTGAATCTCCACCAGTGTCGTATATGGTTAACCATACTGAAAAACCTGTCGAGAGTGAGCCTATAGCTATAATCCACGTGCCCACACCATTTCCCTATGAATCCAATAAGGCTGTTCCTTGGAAGTATGGAGTACGTGTTGAGCGGACTGATGGTCAAGTAATGGAAAATGCGAATATTACAGGAGAGAAAGGAGTAACTCGCAGTGGTAGAATATACACAAAGGAAGTCAGTGCCCCTATGATACAGCTGAAAACCCCAAAGGCACCAGAGAAAGCTGCCACCCCTGAGGAAAAGGCAGAGGAAGAGTTTCTCCAGATTATGAATCAAAGCGACTACAATATAGTCGAACAAATGAAGAAAACTCCCTCTAAGATCTCGCTTTATTCTCTAATTATGAGCTCAGAAGCTCATAGAAAGGCTCTCCAAGCTGTGCTAAGCGAGGCCCATGTCAAACCAAACACTACCCCAGAGCAAATGGTTAATCTGGTGGATGTCACCATTCGCTCCACATCTATCATGTTTAATGAAGATGAAGTTTGCCCAAGTGTGTTCGGGAGACCCAAAGCCCTGCACATCACGGCGAAATGCTTTGGTAGTGTCATCGCTAAAATCCTCATCGACGGAGGATCTGCTCTCAATGTCTTGCCAATGGCCACATTGGAACAACTCCCAGTGGACCTGTCAAATTTAGGATATTCAGACATGGTGGTTCGGGCCTTTGATGGATCGCGAAGAGAGGTAGTGGGAGAGATCATTCTTCCCCTACAGATTGGCCCTAGCACTTTTAATATCGAATTCCAAGTGATGGATTTTGAGCCAGCATACACTATGCTTTTGGGAAGGCCTTGGATTCACGCGGCACACGCGGTACCGTCCACTCTCCACCAGAGGCTGAAGTACATAGAGAATGGGCAGGTGGTTACTATTTTAGCTGAGGAATCATTCATGATCAGCAAGCCCAATATTGTGCCATACATTGAAAATATCGAGCAGGCCCAAGAGTCATCATTCCAATGCTTTGAGGTGGAGAAAAAACTGGAAAAAAGCAACATTAACCAAGTGGCTGCGAACATGATGGCTAAACAAGGTTATAGGCCAGGGAAAGGTCTAGGTCCAAAATTACAAGGCACGCCTTGCTGCATTAAATTGTCGGAGAATGTCAGAAAACAAGGGCTAGGATATGACGGGACAGAGGACCGAAAGAAGGCACGAGCTGGGAAAGCTAAAATGATGGACGAGGGCATTCCCCATATTAGGGAGACCTTCCCTATGGCTGCGGAAATACTCAATCAGGAAAAGGTGGTACTGTCGGCCAATGCAGACAATCATGACAAGGGAAACAATCATGAAAAGGCGGTGAATAGTGCGGAAGAAGCCAATTCAGAGAAGGACCTATCCAACTGGAAGGCTGAGCCCATCCTTGTAGTTTCTAGCGAGTAATTTAGCTTTTCAATTTGTCAAAATCCCTTGACTCTGCCCAAGGTCCTGGGATCCTTTAAATGTTTTAAGCTGGGGCACCTTGTCTTATCGCAGAAATAAGAATTAATAAAAGTGGCTATGCTTGCGTTTTCTGTTTTTTATGCATTCATCTTTCTCTCTCTTTCTCTCTGTCTTTTCTACTTCTCTTAATTCTCGAATTTCTTTCTACGTTCCAGGGAATCTCAATCCTCGGAAACTCTGCCTAACGCGGTAATCCCTAAACATACGCTGCATGAATCATCAGTTACCATAGATATGCATGAATATGAAGAATCAGATGATGAAGAAGTATCTCGTGTGTTTTCCAAAATAGTGGAATCAGATGAAAATGGAGTCGGGCCCCACGTGGATAAAATTGAAATGATTAATCTGGGGACAGAGGAAGAGAAAAAAGAAATAAAAATAGTTGACAATCCAGAGAAAGATGATATAATTAATCTATGCCGAGAGTACATTGACGTCTTTGCATGGTCTTACCACGACATGCCCGGGCTTGATCCAGACATCGCTTCGCATCGTATTCCGACTTATCCTCACATAGAACCAAAGAAGCAAAAATTGAGGAGAATGAGTCCTGACATGTCTCTCAAGATCAAGGAAGAAGTCTTGAAGCAGTGGAACGCAGGCTTTCTTGAGGTTGCGACTTACCCTCAATGGGTTGCAAACATTGTCCCGGTTCCCAAAAAAGACGGGCGAGTCAGAATGTGCGTCGACTATAGAGACCTCAATAAAGCCAGTCCGAAGGATGATTTCCCCCTGCCTCACATAGACGTATTGGTAGACAATACAGCTAGGAGCTACCGATATTCATTCATGGATGGGTACTCAGGCTATAATCAAATCCCAATGCATCCTGAGGATAAGGAAAAGACTACCTTCATTACTCAATGGGGTACTTTCTGCTACAAGGTCATGCCTTTTGGATTAAAGAATGCCGGGGCAACTTATCAGCGTGCCATGGTAGTTTTATTTCATGATATGATGCACAAGGAGATTGAAGTCTATGTTGATGACATGGTTGCCAAGTCAGCAGAAGGTGAGAGCCATGTGGAGGTACTTAGAAAGTTATTTGAGAGACTGAGGAAGTTTAAGCTTCGGTTAAATCCGAGCAAATGTGTTTTTGGGGCACTCACTGGAAAACTTTTGGGATTCATTGTGAGCCAAAAGGGTATAGAGGTGGATCCTGAAAAGATAAAAGCAATTCGTGACATGCCTCCGCCAAAAACTGAGAAGCAGGTGCGCAGTTTCCTAGGACGATTAAATTACATCGCTCGATTCATAAAAAATTTAACCGCCACCTGTGAGCCCATCTTCAAACTCCTTAGGAAGAATCAACCGACAGAATGGGATGAAGACTGCCAGTTGGCCTTTGATCGCATTAAGGAATACCTGCAAAGTCCTCCCGTTTTGGTCCCACCAACACCAAATAGGCCCCTTTTGTTGTACTTAACAGTCCTAACTGGTTCCATGGGCGCTATATTGGGGCAACATGATGATTCAGGAAAGACAGAAAGGGCGGTGTATTACCTCAGCAAGAAGTTTAATCAATGTGAATCAAACTATTCCATGATTGAGCGAACTTGTTGCAGCCTCGCTTGGGCAGTTCGAAGGCTCAGACATTACATGTTATATTATGTGACTTGGTTAATCTCAAGGATGGATCCAATCAAGTACATATTTGAGAGCCCACATGTATCAGGCAGAGTTTCCAAGTGGCAAGTAGTATTGGCTGAATATGATATCAAGTATATGACTAGAAAATCAGTCAAAGGCAGTGCCATAGCTGACCATTTGGCCGCCAATCCAATTGGTGAATACCAGCCCTTGGATTTTAGCTTCCCTGATGAGGATGTATGCACTACAGAGCTAGAAGACGACACTCCAACTAGATGGAGAATGTATTTTGACGGAGCAGTCAATATGCACGGTAGAGGAGTTGGAGCCGTTTTGTTATCCCCTGATGGGAAACAATTTCCTACGGCTATAAAGTTAGATTTTGATTGCACTAACAACATGGCAGAATACGAAGCATGCATCTGTGGGTTGCAAGCAGCCATCTCCCTTGAATTGAAGGATCTAGATGTCTATGGGGATTCAGCCCTCATCATCTACCAGACTAGAGGCGAATGGCAGACCAAGGACGAGAAGCTTATTCCGTATCAGAAATACCTTAGTCAACTTTGCGAGTATTTTGAAGAGATCACATTCTCGCACCTCCCGCGAGACAAAAACCTGTTCGCAGACGCCCTAGCCACACTGGCAGCCATGATGAAACTAGAATGCGGAGTTTGCCTTCAACCTTTGAGAGTCGAGTATCGGGATACACACTCTTACTGCCTTAATATTGATGAAGAATCTGATGGTTTGCCCTGGTTTCATGATATTAAAGAGTACATCGCGAAACGCGAGTACCCAAATGGGGCAAGCGAAAATGACAAAAGAACTTTGCGAAGGTTAGCCATGAATTTCTTCGTTAGTGGGGGTGTGTTGTACAAAAGAGGCTTCGACTGGACATTTCTTCGTTGTGTGGATGCCAAGGAAGGTAATAAAATTTTAACAGCAGTACACGAAGGAATATGCG
The DNA here is from genome assembly GCA_003254925.1 of Chamaecrista fasciculata. Taxonomy (NCBI): domain Eukaryota; kingdom Viridiplantae; phylum Streptophyta; class Magnoliopsida; order Fabales; family Fabaceae; genus Chamaecrista; species Chamaecrista fasciculata. The sequence goes on from QANZ01039689.1 coordinate 68,868, forward strand.
GTACACATGCAAATGGCCATACCATGACTCGACAGATTCAAAGGGCTGGTTATTTCTGGATGACCATGGAAAAGGACTGCATAGATTATGTGCGTAAATGCCATAAATGCCAAATATATGCTGATCGTATCAACGCTCCTCCAGTTCCCCTTCATACCTTGGTTACACCTTGGCCATTTTCTATGTGGGGAATAGACATCATCGGCCCAATCAATCCTAAAGCATCTAATGGACACCGTTTCATTTTAGTCGCAATCGATTACTTTACCAAATGGATTGAGGCTAGTTCCTATAAGAGCATCGAGCAGAAAGTGTTCGCTAAATTCATGCGAACTAACATCATTTGTCGGTACGGAGTGCCTGAAAGAATCATCACTGATAATGGAAAGAATTTGAATGGTGGTGAAATTCACAAGTTGTGTGAAGAGTTCAAGATCAAACATCATAACTCGGCACCTTATCGTCCTCAAATGAATGGAGCAGTGGAAGCAGCCAATAAAAATATTAAAAAGATCATTGAAAAGATGACCATCACGTACAAGGATTGGCACGAAATGCTCCCATATGCCTTGCATGGGTACCGTACCACAGTTAGAACCTCAACAGGGGCAACGCCATACTCTTTAGTATACGGCATGGAGGCGGTATTACCAGTGAGGTAGAAGTCCCATCACTGCGCATCATTGTTGAATCTGGCTTAGATGAGTCAGAATGGGTCAAGACCCGGCACGAACAATTGAACCTGATTGAAGGAAAGCGACTAACAGCCATGTGCCATGGTCAGTTATATCAGAAGAGGGTTGCTCGGGCTTTTAACAAGAAAGTCAAACCCAGAGAATTCCAAGTTGGAGATCTGGTTCTAAAGAAGATCCTCCCTAACCAAATGGATAATCGAGGAAAATGGGCACCGACATATGAGGGCCCATACGTGGTCAAACAAGCATTCTCTGGAGGCGCCCTTATACTCACAGACATGGAAGGGCAAGAGATAGGAAGACCCATCAATTCTGACTCAGTGAAGCGATACTTTGCTTAAACGAAAGAACTAAAAGCCCGCTAAGCTGAAAACCCGAAAGGGCGGCTTAGGCAAAAGTTAGGGCACCAATCCTCATACCTCCCAAGGGATGCAACTTTTGATGCTGAGGCTTCACCGTGCATATCTATGGTACCTAGAGGATTCAAACGGCGTCAGGGGCACCGCAGGGCAACTTCTCTTCACTCTATCCAATAATTGTAAAAGAGCACTCTTTGTTCTTTGAGTTGCTCTCTGTCTTTTCTTGTACCTTTGATTCTAAGTAATAAAATTGGGGGTTCATTCATTTAATGGACTTCTTTATTCTGCTCATCTTTTGTATCGCTCTTGTAGCCACTATTCTCTTTTCTTTGATAAGTCTAAGGATGGCTAATTACATTAGACAATATGATAAGCGAAATCACTTGCTTAGAAACTATTTAGAATGCGCTCTAACCATTTTTGCAGGATCGCACATCCATAGGCTTGCTGGACTAAAGCAAGTTACATCATGCAGTAGGTTTCTTCATCAAGTTGGACATCATCTAAGGCCCAATTATGAGTATCCATCGGCATTGTTATATCACTTGGAGACCTTAACACAAAGAAGCAAGGGTCCATACGTAGTCAAACAAGCATCATATCCTCTTAGCTGAAAGAATGAAACAGTAAGCTAAGATCAGTTGAGGAACCTGGATAGACTGGTGAAGACTGAAATTTTTGCTGGTTGAGGAACCTTGTCCATACGGAGAAAACAAGCATCATATCCTCTTAGCTGAAAGAATGAAACAGTAAGCTAAGATCAGTTGAGGAACCTGGAAAGACTGGTGAAAACTGAAATTTTTGCTGGTTGAGGAACCGTGTCCATACGGAGAAAACAAGCATCGTATCCTCTTAGCTGAAAGAATGAAACAGTAAGCTAAGATCAGTTGAGGAACCTGGATAGACTGGTGAAAACTGAAAATTTTGCTGGTTGAGGCACCGTATCGCAACCGAGAAGACAACACATCTTAGCATCGCATGCATCATCTCATTCGTAACGTTTTTTTGGCCAGACCAAATGTGTGTTCTCTTTCTTCACTTGCTCTTAGACAGTAACCTATGAACCAGTTCTTGTGTCCCTGGATAAGAGACAAGTGAAGAGGGGCAACTGTGAACACCCCATTTGGTCCGGGTCATTTTGCAACTTAGAAAACTTTTGAGGGGCTAAAAAGAGAATAATAAAAGTAAAAAAAAAAGTAAAATACGGAAAATATGAAAAAGGAAACAAAATGGCCTTTTGTAAATAATGAATGCAAGGAGGGACCTTTTTGAGAAGGGAATATTCAAGTAAGGGCATTTTCGTCATTTACACCAAACACAAACCCTAATTTTCCTTTTATCCTCTCACTCTCTCGTCATAGCCGCTCAACTCTTCCCTTTTCCTCTCTACCCTAGTTTTTACAAATACGCATAAGCAAACAAAATGGAGCAGAGTCTGAAGAGGTCAGATGAAGAAGAGAAGATGAAAATGCAATGACGCAAGGGTGCGCTTTCTCCAAAATTTGCACGAGTTCGAGAATCCCTCTACTCTTGTAGATCGAAAGCCATCTATTCTATGCCTTCTTTGGACGAGTTTCACCATTCTCCACGCCTATCAAAGAGGTTTCAGAGAAATCAAACAACACAGGTCTGATATTGTGAACAGAGCTACTCTTTTCTTCATTTTAGGATGCCTACACATCTGTGATGGGAAAAACGAAAGAGCAGTGAAGGGTTTTGCATCATACAGATTTCTCTTTTGTTTTGGGGGGATTCTCTTTGTATAAATAGAGAGTTAGAACTCTATTATCGGGGGAGGCTTCTTCTTCTAGCGGAGAACGAAAAACAGAGAGAAAAAAAAAACGAAAAGAGAGTTTGAGAGTGGAGAGGGAGCTAAAGCTTCATTGTAAGTTTTGTATATCTTCTCTTCCATCTTGTTCTTGTTGTAATCCTAAAGTTCTTGAATGAAATTTTGAGGGTTTGCAATGTGATTGAGTTATACTCTTCTCTTTTTGTTTTGTTGTTGCTTCTCTGCATTTGGAATCATGAACTAGACTACTACAGCATTTTGCAATGTGATTGAGTTATACTAGGCTGCATTTTCCTGGATTGTTTTGGGGCGTTTTGTATTTTATTTTTGCTAGCCAGTGTTTGTTTTGAAGATGATAAAAATTTGGGACCAAAAGGAAATTATTCAAGGACTTGACTGAAAAGAAGTCTTAAGAAAA
>QANZ01039689.1:90519-101662 GCA_003254925.1 Chamaecrista fasciculata
TCTCCGGGTCAGTCCAGCAATTCGTAACCACCTTACGTAATTGCACCATGACTCTCGTCCCAGCATCTAGTGCGTGCATCTCATGCACCGAGGTCATGCTGGTCTTAGTTTATTTTTGCTCCCACAAAAATAATCGACCAGGGACAATTTTAGATTAATTATCTCATAATTAATCATGGACGTTATCATAGTAAACATGCAAATAATATGACAACACATTAATTTATCTTCCATAAATTAATAATATGTTCACAACATATTTATCAAATAAAATGATTGGCCCTAGGGCACAATCTCCAACACGCCCCTGGATCTCAAGAGGACCAAGAACAGGAGGAACATCGAGAAGAGGGAGAACCCTCTTGAGCAGCGCCACCTGCGACCGGGATGGGTGCCACGGGCCAAACTTTCCAAGCTATGGACATCATGTCCATTTTTCGCGGAATGATGAAGGAACAGACGGAATCTCTCCGTCGCGAATTCCAGAGTTTCTCTATCCACAGCACACCAACAGGGACACCTCAGGGGTCGAATCTCGGTCGCCGCAACACAACGGCTGGGTCGGCCCAGGACAGCGCGCCCGCCGCTGGTTTCGAGGATCAGCCGGGCACCTTTATCCCCCAGAAGGGACCCTTCGCCTTGCCCATCCAGCGAGATATTGTTCCACAGGGCTTTAAGATGCCCGTCAAAATGGCGCCTTATGAACCAGCCGCAGACCCAAACCTGCACCTGAAGGCGTTCCACGCGAATGTCCAGCTGGCGTCCCTCACAGAGGGAAAGAAATGCAAACTCTTCCCCACCACACTCGGCCAGGAAGGACTCCACTGGTACGCCCGCTTGCCGGATTACTCTATCAGTACCTTTGATGAGCTGGAGGCCGCCTTTCTCAAGCGCTTTGCCACCAGCATTGTCTATAAGAAACCGTCAACCGTCATGGCGGACCTCATTCAAGGCTCCAGCGAGAGCCTCCGAGACTTCCTCAAGCGTTTTTCCGAGCGCTGTCATGAAGTGGAAGACTTGGAAGACAGCGTGGCCATTCACGCCTTCAAATAGGGCCTTCGCCCGGGAAACGTCTCCAATGAATTGGCGCTCGCCAACCCGAAGACCCTGGACGCGTTGCTGAAGCAAGTCCGTGACTTCATACTTAAGGAGGACAACCAGGTCGCTTCCAAGAGCCGTTTCAGTAAGCTCAAGGATATGCAGAACAGTCAGCCAAACAGCCGGACCCAAAACGGCAATGGGAACGGTAGCGGGAAATGGAAGAGGCACGATCGCCCTTCCAGCTCATTACAAGGGTCCTCGCGCACGCCATTCACCGACAAATTCCCGACCTATCACATTCTCACTGTCTCTAGATCAGAGATATGGCGCGCCTGTGGCTCACTCGACTTCTTCCCGATAGCCAAGCCACTCCATGTCAAGACTGGCCGCACAAGGGATACCAGCAAGCATTGTCGATACCACAACGGCTACGGCCATACCACGGATGAATGCATCTCTTTGAAAGATGCCATTGAACAGCTGATCCGCGACGGCCACTTGGCCGAATACAAACAAAAGAAAAGGCCAGAATCTGATGGGGATGCTTCCCATCACAAGAATAGGAAGGTTGCCGAGAACGGGAGCGGCGGTACCAAGCACTCTGAGACGCCCGCCAGAAACGTGATAAACACCATCTCCGGTGGGATTCACAGGCACAAGACCCCCCACAACCGCAAAAACATCATGCGGTCGATCATGTGCATGCACTACATGAGCAACAAATGCTCCCATGAGGACATCCACGCGCCTATCACGTTCACCCACGATGAGCTGAAGCCTGTTGAATACGACGAGCCCATGGTCATTACGGCACGTATTGGTGAGGTCGACGTGCAGCGAATCTTGGTGGACCAAGGATCATCCTCGGACATCCTATACTTTCACGCCTTCGAACACCTGGGCATCCCCCTTGGCGCCCTCAAGCCTTTCAATGAGCCACTGATCGTCTTCGCCGGGACCAGGACGCCCGTTGAAGGAGTTCTCGAGACAGCTCACCCTGGAGGGCGATGGCGAGCCTCCCAGAACATCTGCTATTTATGTCAGCTTCATTGTTGTAGCCGCACCGTCCGCGTACAATGCCATCCTCGGTCGCTCCAGCCTCAACGCCTTCAGAGCCGTGATCTCCACCGCTCATTTACTCATGAAATTCCCTACTCGCTGGGGGAGAGCAAGTATCTGAGGCGATCAACTTGAGGGCCGCCGATGCTATGCAACAAACTTGGCTCGGGTCACGATTGACCCCGGATACCAGACTCGCCAAGTCATAGAGGGAAAACTAGACTCTCCTCCCCCGGAGCTCGCCGGAGAGGATGCAGACACAAGCGCATCAGAAATAACGGACCTCCGCGACAAGGTATGCCACACCAGTGGCTGATGCCCCTTGGATCAGCAGCTAACCCTACATGGGTGGACTAGCCGCCCGGCCTTAAGATTAGTTGCAGTTTTTCCATTTCATCTCTGTTATGTTCTGTTAGTTTTCCCCTTTCCCTAAAATGCTTAAGGCCCCCCTTCTGTCATTTTCATGTACGCTCCGACCTACTCATGGCGTGCGCATTATTTAATTAATGAAATCATTTTCCATTACAAGATCTTCTCCCTTTTACTTACACGTATCTTGTCTCAGCTCTTAGGTTGAGGGCGCACGCCCCACACCATCGGACGCGCTTGTCCAAATTCACTTCCCCGGGCACCCGGAGCGAACAGTGAGCATTTCCGCGGACCTACCCGCCCAGCAGAAAGCCAGGCTATCCGACTTCCTGCTCGCCAATGACGATATTTTTGCGTGGTCCGCGTCGGACATGCCCGACGTTGACCCCCAACTGGTCATGCATTCCCTTGATGTTGACGACCGCCTCGGCGTTTTTCAGAAGAAGCGAGTCTTGGGGTTAGAGCGGCAGCTCGCCGCAAAGGATAAAGTGAACAAGCTGCTGGCGGCCGGGTTCATTCGGGAAACCAAATATCCTACCTGGCTGTCCAACGTCGTTCTGGTTCCCAAACACAACGGCAAATGGCGAATGTGTGTAAATTTCACGGACCTGAATAAGGCGACCCCCAAGGACCTTCATCCGCTCCCTAGCATCGACAAGTTAGTGGACAACACCTGCGGGTACGCCACTTTGAGCTTCCTCGACGCCTTTTCAGGCTACAACCAAATCAGGATGAACCCTAAGGACGTCGACAAGACGACCTTCATTACCGAACAGGGCATCTACTGCTACAACGTCATGCCATTCGGCTTGAAAAACGCGGGCGCCACATACCAAAGAATGAAGGACCGCTTCTCCAAGGACAACGTAGGCAGAAATATCGAAGTCTACGTCGATGACATGGTTGTGAAAACGAAGGCTGGCGGCGACCACCTAGATGACTTATAGGAAATCTTTCAGATTCTCCGCCACTACAGACTGCGCCTCAATCCTGCCAAGTGCGCTTTCGGGGTCGCCGGGGGAAAATTCCTAGGCTTCATGATTTCCCAGCGTAAGATTGAGGCCAACCCGGATCAATGCCAAGCCATCATCGACATGACATCGCCAAAAACCCTGAAGGAGGTACAACGCCTCAATGGGCGCATAGCCGCGCTCCACCGCTTCCTGGCAAGGTCGGGCGACCGATGCTTACCCTTCTTCAAAACTCTTAAAGGAGGGAAGAACTTCACTTGGACAGCCGAATGTGAACAGGCGTTCCAAGAGCTGAAGGCGTATCTGAGCAGACCGCCAATTCTCACTACCCCAACGCCAGGCAAGCCGATCTATGTGTACCTTGCCGCAACCGATGTGGCAGTGAGCTCCGTCTTAATCACCAAGAGAAAGACGAACAGCGACCCATCTATTTTTCCAGCAAAGTACTCACGGGCGCTGAGACCCGATATCACTTACTTGAAAAGCTGGTGTACGCCCTACTCGTTTCCACGAGAAAACACGACCCTACTATCAACAGTATGTGATCATTGTCCGGACCGACCGCCCCATGAGGCAAATCATCCATCAGCCCGACATTGCAGGCTGCCTGGTCAACTGGTCGATCGAGCTTTCCGAATTCGGCCTCACCTTCGAACCGCGACGGGCCATCAAAGGGCAAGCTCTCGCCGACTTCGTCGCAGAGATGACGCCCGCCACTCCTGTTCCCATCGTATGGAACCTTTACATTGATGGTGCCTCGTCGGCTTAGCTTCGCGGTGCAGGTGTTATCGTCGAGTCCCCTGACGGTTACGCCATCGAGCAGGCTATTGATATACGCTTTTCGGCTACAAACAATCAGGCCGAGTACGAAGCACTCATTGCCGCCCTCGAGCTCGCCGTGGGCATGGGCGCCCAGGACGTTCACATCTATAGTGACTCCCAGCTTGTAGTTGGACATATGAAAGGAGACTTTGAGGCCAAGGAACCCACTATCCTCAAATATGTGGAGAAGGCACAATACATCCTCCGTCATCACATCCGGGCCGCCCAATTCACGCACATCCTGCGTTCTAAAAACACCAGGGCAGACGCTTTGGCCAAACTGGCCTCTAAGCCGGACGCCAGAGGCCGCTCATCCATCATTCACACCACCCTAGAACGCCCATCCATTGAAGGACCAATGGTCCTAGCTATTGGGACAACAACTGACTGGCGCACGCCAATCATGTCATACATCAGGGATGGCACCCTTCCGCCTGACAGGAACGAAGCCCGAAAGGTCGAACACCGGGCTGCCCACTACTTCCTCTGGGGAACGACCTTTATCGACGGGGTCACTCCATGCCTTGCCTCAGGTGCGTAGGACCAGACGATGCGCACCTCATCCTTGAAGAGCTCCACGAAGGACTCTGCGGCTCGCACCAAGCAGCACCCACTTTGAAGCGTAAAGTCCTCATCTCGGGGTACTATTGGCCTTCCATTATTCGGGACGCCACTGAGCTGGTAAAAACCTGCAGGAACTGCCAGGAGCACGCCAATCACATCCACATCCCAGGAGAGGACATGCGCCCAATGGAATCCCCCTGGCCTTTGGACGTATGGGGGATCGACATCCTCGGACCATTCCCGACCGCCACAGGCCAACGACGATTCCTTATCGTCGCAATCAACCTTTTCACCAAATGGATCGAGGCTGAACCGGTCAAATCCATCAGCTCTGCTCAGATGAAAACCTTCGTCTTGCAGAACATACTCTCCCGCTTTGGCGTTCCCCAACGAATCATCAGTGATAACGGCCGCCAGTTCATCAGCGAATCTTTTCGTGACTTTTGCGCCGAGTATGACATCTCCTTGGGCAACACCTCAGTCGAACACCCCTCGACTAACGGGCAAACCGAGCTCGCCAATCGCATCATCCTGAATGGGCTGAAGCAACGACTCAACGACGCCAAAGGCCGCTGGGCAGACGAGCTCCCAACCGTCTTATGGTCCTATCGCATCACACCCCAAGAATCTACAGGCGAGGCGCCTTACACCCTTACCTATGGGTCGCCCGCCATGATCCCAGCCGAGACCGCCTACCTCTCTGACAGAGTCTTGTACTACAATGAGGAGGCCAATCAAAGCTGTAGGGCGATCGCCCTCGACGAACTCGAGGAAGTGCGCGAAATCGCCAGTATCCAGTAGGCCGCCTATAAAGAACGTATGGCGAAGTACTTCAACAAAAGGGTCAAACGCTGGTCCTTTGAAATAGGCGACCTCGTTCTCCGAGACGTTGCCAACAATCGCTTGAACCGCTCGCACGGCAAGCTACACCCCAACTGGGAAGGCCCATATCGCATCGTCAAGGTTATCCCTGGTGGCGCGTACATGCTTTCTACACTAGACGGCCGCCGACTACCAAACCCGTGGAATGTCGCGAGCCTTAGAAATTATCTCGACCGCACGGTTAACAACATCACACTTTGATTCATTTATTAAGTAATCTTATATTTATGGCATTTCTTATGCACTTTTGCGTTGTGCAACTTTTCGTTTCGTATAACGACCGCCACTACATCTACATTAATGTATTTATGGCATTTCTTTCCACTCACTCGATTTGTACATAATTCATGTTTATCTCGATTACATCAACTTAAGCACAGCCTAACCTAAACGGCTTACAACATGTAAGTTATTCATGCTCCAATGAAGAGCTCGAAAGTAGGATGGACGCCTCCATACGCTTTCTTTCAGGTGCCTCGCGCGCCTATGAGCCGAGAAGTTGCTCATACGCCATGTTGGTCCATTACCTCGTGGCTGGCTAGCCCCCCAGTCCGATCGCCAACACAGTTGGGCGGACACACATACATACACTTGCGCAAATATCAAATACATCAAACATATAAAATATTGCAAAACAGGCATATTAATAGTATTAATCAAAACATTGGCCTTATGGCCTCACAATTATCCTGGACACACGNACACATATCCTGACTGCGATTTAAAATCATCTTGGTCGGTTTGGAAACTAACATCTGTGTAACCCCTTACACATAGCTCTTCATCAGCGATCCAATGATCCTCACCAGGGTCTTGTTGGAATCGACTCGTCATGCTTTGGGCAAATGACTCATCCGGTCGAGTACATAACATGGCATACATGATGGATCCTATGGCCGAGGCATATGGAATTCCACTCATGCGCCTTCGCTCAACAAGTGTCTTCGGACACTGTTTCTTGCTCAAGTTCAATCCATGATTTATAGGGACAAATCCCTTCTTGGATTCCTGCATATTGAACCTCTTCAATACCTTATCCAAGTATGTACTCTGACTCAATCCGAGACGCCTCCTAGATCTATCTCTATAGATCTTAAAGCCTAGGATATAGGCAGCTTCTCCCAAGTCCTTCATTGAGAAAGATTTTCCTAACCAAGATTTTATAATCTCTAAGGTTGGAACATCGTTTCCAATGAGTAGTATGTCATCGACATACAGTACCAAGAATACGATAGTACTCCCACTAACCTTCTTGTAAACATAAGGTTCGTCAGGGTTTTGCAAGAAGCCAAACTCTTTGACTACTTCGTCAAAACGGTGATTCCAACTCCTTGATGCCTGCTTCAATCCATAAATGGATCTCTGAAGCTTGCACACCATGTCTGGAGCCTCTGGACATACAAACCCCTCAGGCTGTATCATATACACGTCCTCGGGCAGCCTTCCATTAAGGAATGCTGTTTTGACATCCATCTGCCATATCTCATAGTCATAATATGCGGCTATGGCAAGGAGGATCCTAATGGACTTGGCCATTGCGACAGGCGAAAACGTTTCGTCATAGTCTATACCATGACGTTGCGTAAATCCCTTCGCAACTAGCCTTGCCTTGAAGACGTTAACGTTGCCATCCATGTCGGTTTTCTCCTTGAAAACCCACTTGCACCCTACGTGTTTTACCCCTTCAGGTGGCGCGACCAAGGTCCATACCTTGTTGTCGTACATAGATTGCATTTAAGCCTTCATGGCTTCAACCCATTTTTCTGAGTTGGGATCTACGATGGCCTCTTGATAGGTGGTGGGTTCACCACGCTCCGTGAGCAACACATCCTTGTGCTCAGTCACGAGAAATCCGTAATATCTCTCTGGCTAAAAACGTGTTCTATCAGACCTTCGTGGTCCTTGTGTTTGTGGAGTAGCTTCCACAACATCTTGCGGAACTTCTCCAGTTTCCGTCTGCGCCTCTGGCGTGTCTTGTGGAGCTTGAACTTCTTCTAGCTCTATCTTACTCCCACTGTTTCTTTTGGAAACTAGATCCTTCTCCAAGAAGTATCCACTCCTGACTACAAACACTTTGTTGTCAGCTGGGTTGTAGACATAGTATCCCCTTGTTTCCTTGGGGTATCCTACAAACAGACACTTGAGGGATTTGGGAGACAGTTTATCGTTAGCTTGCTGCTTAACGTAAACTTCACATCACCAAACCTTGAGGTAAGACATAATGGGACTCCTCCCATTCCATATCTCATATGGTGTCTTCTCAACAGCCTTAGACGGAACACGGTTAAGTGTGAAAGCGGCAGCTTCTAAAGCGTACCCCCAAAAGGATGGCGGAAGATCGGTTTGACTCATTATAGAGCGAACCATATCTAATAGAGTTCGATTCCTCCTCTCAGACACACCATTCCACTGTGGTGTTCCAGGTGGAGTCAGTTGTGAGACTATCCCACAACTACTAAGATGATCAATGAAGTCTTGACTCAAATACTCGCCTCCTCGATCTGATCGTAGGATCTTGATTTTCTTGTCAAGCTGGTTCTCAACTTCATTCTGAAATCTTTTGAACATGTCAAAAGACTCTGACTTATGCTTCATCAAGTAGATATACCCGTATCTACTGAAGTCGTCAGTAAACGTAATGAAGTAGGAGTAACCTCCTCTAGCACTGATACTCATGGGTCCACATACATCACTATGTATGATCCCCAACAAGTCCGTTGCCCTTTCACTGCGGCCAGTGAAAGGCGCCTTTGTCATCTTACCAAGTAGACAAGATTCGCAAGCGTCATATGATTCAAAATCAAATGAGTTTAGAAGTCCATCTTTATGGAGCTTCTCAAGGCGTTTCTCGTTTATATGGCCTAAACGACAATGCCAAAGGTATGTAGGATTAGGCTCGCCAGTCTTAATCCTTTTCGTATCAATGTTATAGATTTCGTTATTATGCCTTTGTTCCAATTTTAAGATATAGTGGTTATCATGCAAATCACCATAAGCATATAACACCTCATTCTTATAAATAGAACATCTACCATTCCCATTCACACAAACAAATCCTTCCTTATCCAAATAAGAAAGCGAAATAATGTTAGAACTAAGAGATGGTACATAATAACAATTGTTCAAAAACAATATAAGCCCAGTGGGCAAAACTAGCTCGAATGTTCCTACAGCAACAGCAGCAACTCTTGCTCCATTGCCCACACGTAGGTCCACCTCGCCCCTGTTCAGCTTTCTACTTCTTCTCAACCCCTGCACATTAGTACATATGTGAGAACCACAAGCGGTATCCAATACCCAAGTAGTAGGAGTAGACAAGTGAACACCTATAACATAGATACCTGAAGTAGAGGCTTCGCTCTTCTTCTTCTTCAGATCTTCCAAGAACAGCTTTCAGTTTCTCTTCCAGTGTCCTGGCTTCTGGCAGAAGAAACAGACTGTCTCCTTATTGGGCTTTGCCTTCTTGGCAGGCGGTGGGTTAGGTTTTGCTGCAGGCTTGGTCCCACCAACCTCAGCGTCCCCCTTCCTCTTTCCTTTGCCCTTACCCTTTCCCTTATCCTGAACTAGTAAGACAGTGCTAGGCGCCTTCTTAATAGACACCTCAGCAGTCTTTAGCATCCCATGCAGTTCAGAAATAGTTTTCTCCATGCCATTCATGTTGAAGTTCAAGACGAACTGGTCATAACCTCGAGGTAGCGAATGTAGGATCAAATCCGTCGCTAACTCTGGCACAATGGGAAAACCCAGCCTAGCCAGGTGATCTATGTACCCCTGCATCTTTAAGACGTGGGCACTAACAGATTGACCTTCTGCCATCTTGCAAGAGTATAGAGCCTTTGCTGTCTCAAATCTCTCTTGCCTTGCCTGTACTTGGAACATTTCCCTGAGATGTGTTATTATCTCATATGCCCCTTTGTTCTCCAAGTTCTTTTGGATCTTGGGAACCATGGTTACCAGCATAAGACAGGCAACGCCCACAGAGTCACTTAGATGCTTCTCATAAGCATCTCTCTGAGCTCTTGGAGCGTTAGTAGCAGGCTGTTCAGGGATGGGGTTCTCTAGGACATAGAGCTTTCTTTCCTGGGTGAGAACTATTCTCAAATTACGATACCAGTCAAGAAAGTTAGTCCCAGTCAATTTGTCCTTCTCAAGGACAGATCGCAGTGATAGTGTTTGAACGTTCGTTGCCATTTCTACAATTCAGATATGAAAAGTTTTAATTAGCAGGAAATAAAAATGTATCCACCATTTTATAAAACCCAGTGAAATTTATTATTTGGTGGCTAAGATCCATATTTCACTAAAGTTTACCGTCGCGGAGGCGATAATGCACCCTTTAGTTATTTAGGTAGGTAACTCCTTACCAATCACATCTCATGTGACTCTTAGATCCTTATGGGACTATATCATCTCATGATATGGTATGTTTATCCCATCTAATGCATTGGGGTCCAAAACCGTTTTGATAACCCCATTAAGTCACTCGGTAAAACATGTGAATGGCTAAATTCAAAACAATGAGGCCCAAAAGCCAACCCCCATATCATCAAGGCCCAACTGCAACACGTGTCGCGGAGGCGATCACCGTATTCAAAGGTACCAAGATTTCAACAGGCATCGTGTTGAAAATCCCATTCACCCGTGCTTCCTCAAGGTCAAGGTAGATACGTGTCGCGGAGGCGATCACCGCTCTACGATGAACAAGATTTTGGCAGGGCGTTTTAGCGATGGCATTAATTACTTAAATTTTCTAAAAGGGTTTGAATTATTTTAAATTTAATTAAAATATGGTTCCGACTTTTAATTTAAAAAAATCCCTGATTTTAAAATTAAACGAGTCATGCGACATGTTTGCTCCCCCATGTATCTCATACATACAAACATGTGCCTAGATTTTGTATCTCATACAAAATCCCACGCTCGTATCGTATACGTAGTAGCGCAATATATATATAAATTAGCATGTTACAATCGCAGCCTAAAACATACTGATGGAGATTGTGCCCTAGGGTCAATCATCCTCTAGATATGTTGGGAACATATCAATTAATTTATGGAGATAAATTAATGGTTATCATATTATTAGCATGTTTACTATGATAACAGTCCATGATTAATTATGAGATAATTAATCTAAACAGTCCCTGGTCGCTCATTCGAGTGGGAGCTTGAATTGAACCAAGACCAGCATGACCTCGGTGCATGAGATGCACGCACTAGATGCTGGGACGAGAGTCATGGTGCAATTATGTAAGAGTTACAAGTTGCTGGACCGACCCGGAGAGTCCTGCATGGGTTCAGTCATTAGCTAGTCTCTCCTGTACAATCTGTCATGATGCCCTTAGACCTGAGGTCTTGACTATTCCGGCATTACAGTTGTCAAGCTTTGGCTTAGTCTAACGTTATCCGTAACAGGGTAGCCATAAGGGCTGAGT
>QANZ01039689.1:103751-114531 GCA_003254925.1 Chamaecrista fasciculata
GGAATAGTCATTGACCTCAGGTCAAAGGCATCGCTACAGGCGTACTAGGAGAGACTAGCTGATGACTAAACCCATGCAGGACTCTCCGGGTCAGTCCAGCAATTCGTAACCACCTTACGTAATTGCACCATGACTCTCGTCCCAGCATCTAGTGCGTGCATCTCATGCACCGAGGTCATGCTGGTCTTAGTTTATTTTTGTTCCCACAAAAATAATCGACCAGGGACAAGTTTAGATTAATTATCTCATAATTAATCATGGATGTCATCATAGTAAACATGCTAATAATATGACAACACATTAATTTATCTTCCATAAATTAATAATATGTTCATAACATATTTAACATAAAAAAACGATTGGCCCTAGGGCACAATCTCCAACACATCCTGCGTTCTAAAAACACCAGGGCAGACGCTTTGGCCAAACTGGCCTCTAAGCCGGACGCCAGAGGCCGCTCATCCATCATTCGCACCACCCTAGAACGCCCATCCATTGAAGGACCAATGGTCCTAGCTATTGGGACAACAACTAACTGGTGCATGCCAATCATGTCATACATCAGGGATGGCACCCTTCCGCCTGACAGGAACGAAGCCCGAAAGGTCGAACGCCGGGCTGCCCACTACTTCCTCTGGGGGAACGACCTTTATCGACAGGGTCACTCCATGCCTTGCCTCAGGTGCGTAGGACCAGACGATGCGCGCCTCATCCTTTATGAGCTCCACGAAGGACTCTGCGGCTCGCACCAAGCAGCACCCACTTTGAAGCGCAAAGTCCTCATCTCGGGGTACTATTGGCCTTCCGTTATTCGGGACGCCACTGAGCTGGTAAAAACCTGCAGGAAGTGCCAGGAGCACGCCAATCACATCCACATCCCAGGAGAGGACATGCGCCCAATGGAATCCCCCTGGCCTTTCGACGTATGGGGGATCGACATCCTCGGACCATTCCCGACCGCCACAGGCCAACGGCGATTCCTTATCGTCGCAATCGACCTTTTCACCAAATGGATCGAGGCTGAACCGGTCAAATCCATCAGCTCTGCTCAGATGAAAACCTTCGTCTTGCAGAACATACTCTCCGGCTTTGGCGTTCCCCAACGAATCATCAGTGATAACGGCCGCCAGTTCATCAGCGAATCTTTTCGTGACTTTTGCGCCGAGTATGACATCTCCTTGGGCAACACCTCAGTCGAACACCCCTCGACTAACGGCAAACCGAGCTCGCCAATTGCATCATCCTGAATCGGTTGAAGCGCCGACTCAACGACGCCAAAGGCCGCTGAGCAGAAACCAGTGCTAGGTTTGATTGGGGCGCGCGCGCCATCTAGGTGAATGAGTGGACCGGGGGGGTCTTAAGTTGCTGGGTGTGTGTTGGGTCATATGATGGCACTTGTGTGTTTTTCTTTTTGCAGGTTGCGAAGAGTGAGTGACAATTGATAATCAGGGCGAGCGCCGCAAATAATTCAACTTTCAAACTAACAATCAAACCTACTATGTCTTCAGGTACCTCCTAATCCCTTGTGCTTTGACTTTTCTGGCAAGTGTTAGAGACCATGGTGGTCCTTAGGGAGTTAGAAGAAGGTGAAGAACTGAGTAGCGTTAGTAGTTTGACTACACAGGGGAGTAGCTGTGTAGATTTAGAGGAGGTGCGTCGCTCACTAGACAAAGTGGTGCAGTGAGCGACCGAATTGCTGTCCAGGTGAGCGCGTAACGCGAGGGGCGCACGAAGTGTGTATAGGGGGTGTTTGGATTTAGTTGTGTTCAAACCAGCAATTATGTCGGAGACAACGGAGGAGGAGTTGGTGTTGGAGCTTTCGGACCGCACGGAGGGGGAACCAGCGAGGGTGATGGGTGAGCCAACGGGCACCCTTAGCGGGTCGGCGGCCGAGGGGGAGCGTCAGATCATGGCCCGCGACGAGGTTACGTGGGATGCGGCAGAGGGGTTTAAGAATCCCGAGGTTAGGGCGACCAAGGGGCCGCCAGCGGAGAGATCCAGATTCGACAGCAAAGAGGATCTGGAGGCAGTCCACGATGCCTACTTCGGGCCAGGATCTGGCAGGGAGGCGAGCGGCATGGTCGTGGGTGTGTGGGATGGTAACAACTCAATGTGGTGGAACCCATCGGCGAGGGTTCATCGTACATGAGGTCCTCCTGCGGGAGTGCAGCTCCGATCTGCCATTCACCGATTTTGAGGTTGAATTGATGAATCACCTCAACTGTTGTCCAGCACAGCTGATGGCAAACAGCTGGAGGAGTTTGAAGTTCTTACAGTACGCAGCCTAGTCAGTCGGCGTGCACCTGACTGTAAGATTGTTTCTGTATTGGTTCTCGATGAAGCCTGGGGACAACGGGCGAGTGAACTTACAGAGGAAGGGGGGAGCCTGAGTGGATTTCCAGCCAGTATAAGCAACTGGAAAAATTGGAAGGATAGGTACTTCCCCATTGTGCAAAATGGGATGGGGCGCCCGTGGTGGGTGAGGGAAGGGGATGACCGCCCGCTGTTCCCCGTGGTGTGGTCAGATGCCAATACTGGGGTGAGCCCAATTAAGAGGGGGCACTTGAGCGAGGAGGAGCGGCGGGCGGATAGGCTCCTTAGCTCGTTTTACCACCATTATACACAATCATGTAATACGTTAATTTACTCTTCTGATTGTTATGCGATGTGGTTGTTTGGATGGCTCCTAACCAACTTGTTTGTTTTGCAGCTTTGACCGATTCTAAGAAGAGGCCCACCGATCAAGTGGTCGGAAGCTCAGCCGCGGCGGACCGAGCGGAGCAAGTGGGTGGACCAGCGCCCGCGCAAACTTCCGCACCAGTTGGGGTGCGGGCTCCACCAACGGCGCCTAGAGCAAGGCATAGAGTTCCAAGGCCTGCAGCACCTCGTGCTTCCGCGGCTTCTGGGGGCGCGGAGGCCCAAACAGCGGCCGGGCCGGCGTCGGCAGGCCCAGGGAAGAAGAGGGCGGGCCCACCAATTCTGACGCTTGGTGGAATGAGGAAAGCTAACGCCGCCGCTGCCGGGAATGCTTCCCCATCTGTCATGGGGAAGAAAGGTGGGAAGGGAAAAGAGAAGGTGGGTGCCGAGGCGAGAGAGGCCCCGCCTTTCAAGAGGGCGCGAGGAGCCGGGCACGTTCATTCACTACTCCGAGCAGGAGCTTGCCCTGCTGATCAAGAACAGCCATCCTGATGGAGACGGTCCGCCAAATCCCCGGCTAAACATGTCCCAGGATCGAAAGCAGGATGAGAGGGGGGAAGTTCCGTTCCCATATCTGCTTGCCAATCCCAACGGAGGGCATTTCTCCGGCGTCGCTTCTATCCAGTCCCTGTATTCCTCCGGAACTTACGAGTGGCATGACCACTTAGTGGCCGAGGCATTCAGACGGCCGCCAGCAGAGTACGCGGCGGCGCATTCCATGGTGGTTGCGGCGGCTGCCCATGCCTCCCAGACATTGATGCACAACCTCGCGAAGGAGGTAGCCCATCTGAGGGCAGAGGCCAGGGCGGCCGGGGGGTGGAGCAGCTTAAAGCACTGGAAGCTGCTAGGGACCAAGCGCTCGCCGATACTGAGGCCGAGCGGGCGCGGGTGAAGAAGCTGGAGGAAGAAAAGAAGAGGGAGAGGGAGAGAAGGAAAAAGGCGGACCAAGAGGCTGCTGAGGCAGTCCGGGAGGCGGCGGCGCAGAGGGGAGAAGCGGCGGCCGCGAGGGGTGAGCTCGAGGCGTATCAGGCAGGGGAGGCCCAGAGAATCGAGCGAGCACGTCGGGAGGAGCGGAAGCAGTGGTATTGGTTTTATATGAATGCGACCGCCCGGGGGTTCGAGAACTGTCGCAAGCAGCTAAACCTCTTGAACCCTGAGCTGAATGAAGCGGGCATCGACTACACCTTCGAGGTGCTTCCCGACGGTCATGGTGGGCAGGAGATCCGGATGTGGGCGGATAATGATGAACCTGGCGAGCCAATGCCTGACATGCCGGATGACTGGTCAATTCACGAGCTGGAGGTGGCAAAAGGGCGTTCGCAGCCCAGACCAGGGGATGAGGGGTATGCGCCGCCGGCGGACGTGCAGAGTACCGCGGGAAATCAAGCGGATTTATAGCATCCGATCATGGCCGCGGACAGCGGAGGCGGAGAGGGCAACGACGACCATAATCCTGCAGCGGGCGCCACGGTGATTTCGGATGACTAAGTCATCCTTTAAAGAATTTGTAGTTTCCAGGGAGTGTGTTCCCCTTTCTGAATTTGTACAGGGCGTGTGTGCCCTTTTGTGTTGACGGATTTTATGGCCGTGTGTCCAGGATAATTGTGAGGCCATAAGGCCAATGTTTTGATTAATACTATTAATATGCCTGTTTTGCAATATTTTATATGTTTGATGTATTTGATATTTGCGCAAGTGTATGTATGTGTGTCCGCCCAACTGTGTTGGCGATCGGACTGGGGGGCTAGCCAGCCACGAGGTAATGGACCAACATGGCGTATGAGCAACTTCTCGGCTCATAGGCGCGCGAGGCACCTGAAAGAAAGCGTATGGAGGCGTCCATCCTACTTTCGAGCTCTTCATTGGAGCATGAATAACTTACATGTTGTAAGCCGTTTAGGTTAGGCTGTGCTTAAGTTGATGTAATCGAGATAAACATGAATTATGTACAAATCGAGTGAGTGGAAAGAAATGCCATAAATACATTAATGTAGATGTAGTGGCGGTCGTTATACGAAACGAAAAGTTGCACAACGCAAAAGTGCATAAGAAATGCCATAAATATAAGATTACTTAATAAATGAATCAAAGTGTGATGTTGTTAACCGTGCGGTCGAGATAATTTCTAAGGCTCGCGACATTCCACGGGTTTGGTAGTCGGCGGCCGTCTAGTGTAGAAAGCATGTACGCGCCACCAGGGATAACCTTGACGATGCGATATGGGCCTTCCCAGTTGGGGTGTAGCTTGCCGTGCGAGCGGTTCAAGCGATTGTTGGCAACGTCTCGGAGAACGAGGTCGCCTATTTCAAAGGACCAGCGTTTGACCCTTTTGTTGAAGTACTTCGCCATACGTTCTTTATAGGCGGCCTACTGGATACTGGCGATTTCGCGCACTTCCTCGAGTTCGTCGAGGGCGATCGCCCTACAGCTTTGATTGGCCTCCTCATTGTAGTACAAGACTCTGTCAGAGAGGTAGGCGGTCTCGGCTGGGATCATGGCGGGCGACCCATAGGTAAGGGTGTAAGGCGCCTCGCCTGTAGATTCTTGGGGTGTGATGCGATAGGACCATAAGACGGTTGGGAGCTCGTCTGCCCAGCGGCCTTTGGCGTCGTTGAGTCGTTGCTTCAGCCCATTCAGGATGATGCGATTGGCGAGCTCGGTTTGCCCGTTAGTCGAGGGGTGTTCGACTGAGGTGTTGCCCAAGGAGATGTCATACTCGGCGCAAAAGTCACGAAAAGATTCGCTGATGAACTGGCGGCCGTTATCACTGATGATTCGTTGGGGAACGCCAAAGCGGGAGAGTATGTTCTGCAAGACGAAGGTTTTCATCTGAGCAGAGCTGATGGATTTGACCGGTTCAGCCTCGATCCATTTGGTGAAAAGGTTGATTGCGACGATAAGGAATCGTCGTTGGCCTGTGGCGGTCGGGAATGGTCCGAGGATGTCGATCCCCCATACGTCCAAAGGCCAGGGGGATTCCATTGGGCGCATGTCCTCTCCTGGGATGTGGATGTGATTGGCGTGCTCCTGGCAGTTCCTGCAGGTTTTTACCAGCTCAGTGGCGTCCCGAATAATGGAAGGCCAATAGTACCCCGAGATGAGGACTTTACGCTTCAAAGTGGGTGCTGCTTGGTGCGAGCCGCAGAGTCCTTCGTGGAGCTCTTCAAGGATGAGGTGCGCATCGTCTGGTCCTACGCACCTGAGGCAAGGCATGGAGTGACCCCGTCGATAAAGGTCGTTCCCCAGAGGAAGTAGTGGGCAGCCCGGTGTTCGACCTTTCGGGCTTCGTTCCTGTCAGGCGGAAGGGTGCCATCCCTGATGTATGACATGATTGGCGTGCGCCAGTCAGTTGTTGTCCCAATAGCTAGGACCATTGGTCCTTCAATGGATGGGCGTTCTAGGGTGGTGTGAATGATGGATGAGCGGCCTCTGGCGTCCGGCTTAGAGGCCAGTTTGGCCAAAGCGTCTGCCCTGGTGTTTTTAGAACGCAGGATGTGCGTGAATTGGGCGGCCCGGATGTGATGACGGAGNCCTAGGCGTTATTTTTAATTTTATTTTTGCTTCCGCTGCCTTAGGCGCCTAGGAGGATGTGCGTGAATTGGGCGGCCCGGATGTGATGACGGAGGATGTATTGTGCCTTCTCCACATATTTGAGGATAGTGGGTTCCTTGGCCTCAAAGTCTCCTTTCATATGTCCAACTACAAGCTGGGAGTCACTATAGATGTGAACGTCCTGGGCGCCCATGCCCACGGCGAGCTCGAGGGCGGCAATGAGTGCTTCGTACTCGGCCTGATTGTTTGTAGTCGGAAAGCGTATGTCAATAGCCTGCTCGATGGCGTAACCGTCAGGCGACTCGACGATAACACCTGCACCGCGAAGCTTAGCGGACGAGGCACCATCAATGTAAAGGTTCCATACGATGGGAACAGGAGTGGCGGGCGTCATCTCTGCGACGAAGTCGGCGAGAGCTTGCCCTTTGATGGCCCATCGCGGTTCGTAGGTGAGGCTGAATTCGGAAAGCTCGATCGACCAGTTGACCAGGCGGCCTGCAATGTCGGGCTGATGGATGATTTGCCTCATGGGGCGGTCGGTCCGGACAATGATCACATACTGTTGATAGTAGGGTCGCTGTTTTCTCGTGGAAACGAGTAGGGCGTACACCAGCTTTTCTAGTAAGTGATATCGGGTCTCGGCGCCCTGAGTACTTTGCTGGAAAAATAGATGGGTCGCTGTTCGTCTTTCTCTTCGGTGATTAAGATAGAGCTCATTGCCACATCGGTTGCAGCAAGGTACACATAGATCGGCTTGCCTGGTGTTGGGGTAGTGAGAATTGGCGGTCTGCTCAGATACGCCTTCAACTCTTGGAACGCCTGTTCACATTCGGCTGTCCAAGTGAAGTTCTTCCCTCCTTTAAGAGTTTTGAAGAAGGGTAAGTATCGGTCGCCCGACCTTGCCAAGAAGCGGTGGAGCGCGGCTATGCGCCCGTTGAGGCGTTGTACCTCCTTCAGGGTTTTTGGCGACGTCATGTCGATGATGGCTTGGCATTGATCCGGGTTGGCCTCAATCCCACGCTGGGAAATCATGAAGCCTAGGAATTTTCCCCCGGCGACCCCGAAAGCGCACTTGGCAGGATTGAGGCGCAGTCTGTAGTGGCGGAGAATCTGAAAGATTTCCTGTAAGTCATCTAGGTGGTCGCCGCCAGCCTTTGTTTTCACAACCATGTCATCGACGTAGACTTCGATATTTCTGCCTACGTTGTCCTTGAAGAAGCGGTCCATCATTCTTTGGTATGTGGCGCTCGCGTTTTTCAAGCCGAATGGCATGACGGGGTAGCAGTAGATGCCATGTTCGGTAATGAAGGCCGTCTTGTCGACGTCCTTAGGGTTCATCCTGATTTGGTTGTAGCCTGAAAAGGCGTCGAGGAAGCTCAAAGTGGCGTACCCGCAGGTGTTGTCCACTAACTTGTCGATGCTAGGGAGCGGATGAAGGTCCTTGGGGGTCACCTTATTCAGGTCCGTGAAATCCATACACATTCGCCATTTTCCGTTGTGTTTGGGAACCAGAACGACGTTGGACAGCCAGGTAGGATATTTGGTTTCCCGAATGAACCCGGCCGCCAGCAGCTTGTTCACTTCATCCTTTGCGGTGAGCTGCCGCTCTAACCCTAGGCCTCGCTTCTTCTGGAAAACGCCAGGGCGGTCGTTAACATCAAGGGAATGCATGACCAGTTGGGGGTCAACGCCGGGCATGTCCGACGTGGACCACACAAAAATATCGCCGTTGGCGAGCTGGAAGTTGGATAGCCTGGCTTTCTGCTGGGCGGGTAGGTCCACGGAAATGCTCACTGTTCGCTCCGGGTGCCCGGGGAAGTGAATTTGGACAAGCGCGTCCGATGATGTGGGGCGTGCGCCCTCGACCTAAGATGTGAGATAAGATACGTGTAACTAAAGAGGAGAAGATCTTGTAATGGAATATGATTTCATTAATTAAATAATGCGCCCGCCATGAGTAGGTCGGAGCGTACATGAAAATGACAAAAGGGGGGCCTTAAGCATTTTAGGGAAAGGGGAAAACTAACAGAACATAACAGACATGAAATGGAAAAACTGCAACTAATCTTAAGGCCGGGCGGCTAGTCCACCCATGTAGAGTTAGCTGCTGATCCAAGGGGCATCAGCCACTGGTGTGGCATACCTCGTCGCGGAGGTCCGTTATTTCTGATGCGCTTGTGTCTGCATCCTCTCCGGCGGGCTCCGGGGGAGGAGAGTCTAGTTTTCCCTCTATGACTTGGCGAGTCTGGTATCCGGGGTCAATCGTGACCCGAGCCAAGCTTGTTGCATAGCATCGGTGGCCCTCAAGTTGATCGCCTCGGATACTTGCTGTCCCCCAGCGAGTAGGGAATTTCATGAGTAAATGAGCGGTGGAAATCACGGCTCTGAAGGCGTTGAGGCTGGAGCGACCGAGGATGGCATTGTTGGCGGACGGTGCGGCTACAACAATGAAGCTGGCATAAATAGCAGATGTTCTGGGAGGCTTGTGAATCCCATGATGTTTTTGCGGTTGTGGGGGGTCTTATGCCCGTGAATCCCACCGGAGATGGTGTTTATCACGTTTCTGGCGGGCGTCTCAGAGTGCTTGGTACCGCCGCTCCCGTTCTCGGCAACCTTCCTATTCTTCTGATGGGAAGCATCCCCATCAGATTCTGGCCTTTTCTTTTGTTTGAATTCGGCCAAGTGGCCGTCGCGGATCAGCTGTTCAATGGCATCTTTCAAAGAGATGCATTCATCCGTGGTATGGCCGTAGCTGTTGTGGTACCGGCAATGCTTGCTGGTATCCCTTGGGCGGCCAGTCTTGACAGGGAGTGGCTTGGCTATCGGGAAGAAGTCGAGTGAGTCACAAGCGCGCCATATCTCTGATCTGGAGACAGTGAGAATGTGATAGGTCGGGAATTTGCCGGTGAATGGCGTGCGCGAGGACCCTTGTGATGAGCTGGAAGGGCGATCGTGCCTCTTCCATTTCCCGCTACCGTTCCCATTGCCGTTTTGGGTCCGGTTGTTTGGCTGACTGTTCTACATATCCTTGAGCTTACTGAAACGGCTCTTGGAGGCGACCTGGTTTTCCTCCTTAAGTATGAAGTCACGGACTTGCTTCAGCAACGCGTCCAGGGTCTTCGGGTTGGCGAGCGCTAATTCATTGGAGACGTTTCCCGGGTGAAGGCCCTGTTTGAAGGCGTGAATAGCCACACTGTCTTCCAAGTCTTCCACTTCATGACAGCGCTCGGAAAAACGCTTGAGGAAGTCTCGGAGGCTCTCGCTGGAGCCTTGAATGAGGTCCGCCATGACGGTTGACGGTTTCGTATAGACAATGCTGGTGGCAAAGCGCTTGAGAAAGGCGGCCTCCAGCTCATCAAAGGTGCTGATAGAGTAATCCAGCAGGCGGGCGTACTAGTGGAGTCCTTCCTGGCCGAGTGTGGTGGGGAAGAGTTTGCATATCTTTCCCTCTGTGAGGCACGCCAGCTGGACATTCGCATGGAACGCCTTCAGGTGCAGGTTTGGGTCTGCGGCTGGTTCATAAGGCGCCATTTTGACGGGCATCTTAATGCCCTGTGGAACAATATCTCGCTGGATGGGCAAGGCGAAGGGTCCCTTCTGGGGGATAAAGGTGCCCGGCTCATCCTCGAAACCAGTGGCGGGCGCGTTGTCCTGGGCCGACCCAGCCGTTGTGTTGCGGCGACCGGGATTCGACCCCTGAGGTGTCCCTGTTGGTGTGCTGTGGATAGAGAAACTCTGGAATTCGCGACGGAGAGATTCCGTCTGTTCCTTCATCATTCCGCGAAAAATGGACATGATGTCCATGTTGGGAATCCTAGGCGCCTAAGGCAGCGGAAGCAAAAATAAAATTAAAAATAACGCCTAGGTCCTATGATTCCCGAACGGATCCGCTAGTAGAATTTAAAACTTTTGGTTAGTGTTATACCTCAGAGTTTCGAATCAATCGGTTGAACGGGCGAGTTCCACGGAGTCCACTCCCAGAGTTCTCCCTCTGCCAGTAATCCACACGAACAGTTTCTTTGAACACCGAGGTGCTAGCCTCCAATTCTTTTCTCCTAAAGAATTCTGGGACCAATCTACAGACCTCTGATTCCAAGAACTCCTTCTTGAAAACAGCAATAGAGGTGGTCCTAAGAAGAATCCCCCCACAAGAACTCCTTCTTGCCTATTCTTCTCTCAAAACCCTAATTGAGGAGCAAAGTCGAATTCTCTCTCTAACTCTTAGAGAAAGTCGACTTTCTCTCTAATGTGTGTGCAAAGGAATTTTTCTCTCTCTAACTCTTAGGAGGAAAACAAAACTAGGGTTTCAATATTGCATTACTTGGGCAAGTCGACTTGCCCCCTTAAATAGGGAGATATTTTGGTGATTTAATAATTCCTAAAATAAAGATATTTTGATAATATAATTATTTTAGGCCTTGAATTTATAATTATAATATTACTCTAATATTATATTTAAATTCAAAATGCAATCTTGGAGAATCAAATTGAGAGATCAAATCTCCCAATGGGACCCACCAAGATGGCGCCT
>QANZ01039689.1:115132-159416 GCA_003254925.1 Chamaecrista fasciculata
CAGCGTTAGACTAAGCCAAAGACTGACAACTGCAACGCCGGAATAGTCATTGACCTCAGGTCAAAGGCATCGCTACAGGCGTACTAGGAGAGACTAGCTGATGACTAAACCCATGCAGGACTCTCCGGGTCAGTCCAGCAATTCGTAACCACCTTACGTAATTGCACCATGACTCTCGTCCCAGCATCTAGTGCGTGCATCTCATGCACCGAGGTCATGCTGGTCTTAGTTTATTTTTGTTCCCACAAAAATAATCGACCAGGGACAAGTTTAGATTAATTATCTCATAATTAATCATGGATGTCATCATAGTAAACATGCTAATAATATGATAACACATTAATTTATCTTCCATAAATTAATAATATGTTCATAACATATTTAACATAAAAAAATGATTGGCCCTAGGGCACAATCTCCAACAGTCCATAGCTTGGAAAGTTTGGTCCGTGGCACCCATCCCGGTCGCAGGTGGCGCTGCTCGAGAGGGTTCTCCCTCTTCCCAATGTTCCTCCTGATCTTGGTCCTCTTGAGATCCAGGGGCGTGCTCCTGGGAGTCAGAGGGATCATCCAAAAGGGGATCGTGAAGGGAGTTTTCGTGAGCCATAGCAAAGTGAGAGTCACCTAGTTCAACGAGGTAAACGTTGGTGAGTTAGCTTTTGTAAAAAAAAAAGCGAGAAAAGGCGAGCGCAAGGGCTCGTTGAGTGCAACAGGTGAGGAGGTTGTCCCCACAGACGGCGCCAATGATAAACTAGAAAATGGGTTGCACTTACCTAGTTCAACGGATGTGGGCTGCAAGAGCAAGTTGATCGTCCAAGTACCTGCGAGAGCTTCACAGGGGGGCCCTGCGAAGAATACTCCGACGCTCAAGTTAGTATATTAGATATATGAGAGTAAGAGAATTCTGAGAGGTAAAGAGTAGCTAACCTTAGTCTGTTGAGTTGAGCTCTATTTATAGAGCAGGGGGAGAGTGGTGGCCAGCGCGTAGGGCGCACCACGTAGTCAGACACAATCTCCACCAGCGTAGGTGGTGGAGACCGAGATTTGCGGAGCAAGGCAATCGTGGATGATTGCGTGTAGTGCCGCTAGGCGGGCGCCAAGAGACTGGAGAACGTGGGTGTGACTAAGGCCGTGACCCACGATCTCCCCCAGCGAGGTTTGCGGGGCAAGGCAGTCGTGGGTGACTGCGTGTTGGTCTGGAGGCGCGCACTGTGACCCGGGATGGAGCGCGATCGCCCCTAAGTGTGGCGAGGGCGCCTGCGTGGCTTGAGTGCGCCTTGTGGGATTTGGAGGGGGGAAGGTGCCCGGTTCGAGGGCTATTAAGGCGTACGCCTAAATAGTGATGTATCAGGCAGCATTCAAAATCTTCTATTAAAATAGAATTCGAAATTTGATGCATTTAAGGGATGATTAATTTGTTTTCAACATATATAATTTGATAGTACAGATTTATTACAAATATGCAACAACTTGAAAAATCACCATTAATTACATTGATAATTATTAGATTGTAAAGATCACAACTACCAAATCAACTATATATTATATTAACCTAATTAAGTCATTCACATCTTTGAGATTAACCTAATATATATATGTTATATTAACGTTAAATGACACCTAAAAATATTTGTGATGCAAATCAACTATATATGGCCCACGTTAAATGGCACCTAATATATATGTTATATTAACGTTAAATGGCACCTAAACATATACCAAAGTTATATTTGTGATGCAAATCAACTATATCTTATATTAACGTTAAATGGCACCTAAAAATATCTTTGACATCAATCATTCACATCAAATTGGCATTTGGCATGATGTGGTAAATGGCACGGGTGAATAAAAAAAATTGAGTTGCAATATTCACTATCGGTTATGTCTCTTTTGATTCAATTTGATTCTACACTCACTATTAATATCATAATGCAAACATTTATGAAATTGATATTTAATTGTGTTTTTTAATGTCTTGATGTATATGAAAACGTCAATTTATTTGATTATTTATTTTTTGATTGTATATTCAATTTATTTTCTTCGGTATATATTAAACTATAATATACGTCAATTTCTACAAATGATTCGAAAGATAAAAACAATGACACGTACGATATTATATGAAATAAAAAGATGAAACTTTATTAAAATATACAGTGATGGAATTCAGTATTAATGTAAAAAAAGGAAAGACGGAACACAAACGACGACGAAACCAACATTAGAATCTCAACAGAACACGTATATTTAAAAGACATACTACTCAAAGCATCAACAATGTAAGAAAACTTGAAACAAACGAAAATATCAATTCTTTTCTTGCTTGATCTTCGCAACTTCGTTTTACTGATTGACTGTTCACCGACCTCATTTCCTGTAGAGTGGTCCTCCGAATGGTTCCTCTTCAAGTCAGAGTTAGAATCATCATCCAGAGAAGTAGTCAGGTCCGTGAATGGAATAGATTTATCAACAATCACAGCAATCTTTGATCGACTCATTTCGGGTGTCTTCAAACCGTCATCATCTATAGAAATTGATCCTTAAAATAAAGTACGTTTATCATTAGCTTGATAAATGTATATATATTCACAACTCTAATTTAATACTATAATTTGAAAAATATACCTTTTCACTTATCTCGCCATCATTTTCAGTGGGTGTGCTTTCCTGAGTGATATCCAGTAATCATTAGTTCAAGAATTAGACACCATTCATCTTGATAAAGTTATGATTTTAGTAACATCAAAAATATAGGAAAACATCGTTTATAATTTAATACCGTGGATGATATGTCATAACGCTTTATGATTTCCTCGTGATCTATATCATTTTGTTGACAGTGAACGACGACATCATATTTTGAGAGAAAGCTTTAACCTTTATTTTGAATAAGAATTTTTTCCCACATACCACATTTATTTTAGAGAAAGCTCGTATTGTGATCCACTCCAAATTGCGAGATGATGTATACTTGACCTTCCTTAACGTCCCGCTTAAACTTTTTCATACATTTGCTCTATAAGACTCCCTCGATTAATCCATCCTATAATTTATAAAATTGTCAAAACTCGTTGGAGTCTAATATAGATTAATTTAATATGAAAACACATTATATGATATATAAATTAATTAATAAAATGTAACCTCATTATCGCATAGCACAAATTCCAACATGCCCTCGCCTGCATCCGCTGATTTATCATAGTTGTATGATGCCCAATGCCATAGACGAACAATGCGAACTTTGATTGTGAA
Source organism: Chamaecrista fasciculata (assembly GCA_003254925.1). Lineage (NCBI taxonomy): Eukaryota > Viridiplantae > Streptophyta > Magnoliopsida > Fabales > Fabaceae > Chamaecrista > Chamaecrista fasciculata. Next base: position 118,394 of record QANZ01039689.1, read on the forward strand.
ATTGGGTCGAATGACAGGATTAATGGCTGAAACGCGATCAAATTTCTGGTTCATCATACTCACAATTCTAAAAACTCGTCTCGTTGAAATAGTACGGCGTCAAATTTTTTGGTTTGGCACAACACTGATCATGCGACATTTATATTGGAAAAATAGAGATGGGTGTGCGTCATTTTCAATACAAATTTGGTATGATTTTAAAATACAATTAATACAAATCAAATTGATTTAATATAAATTGGTAAATGTGCTAATTAAATTAAAAATGTTTTAAATGTCCATCTATATATGGAAAATTATGTGTATCGTCTTGCCTATAATTTTGCGATACCCGTAAATAGCCCATGCGAAATCATCTAATGACGCACATGAAAATGATACAACGAAAAAGGTAATAAATATGTGGCAAATTTTCGTGTATGACGTTGACATGTGGATATAAAATGGTGATTAAAAAATGTTAAATAAAATGATATATGAGATGGTGCACAGTGATTGGTCGAAGAGTCATAAAAAGTTTTTATGACAATTTACGACACAGTGGTAGGCAAAGACCAAATGTGCTCTTTTATATATAATATGTTCTTCTTCAAAACCTAAATCTCCGTGATTGTAACCACATAGTTCTCCACCGCAATCTCTATTTTTAGTCCTAAATTCTGTGATGGCCTCATACTTTCCTCATGGAATCGGACAGAACGACTTGCTCATTGTGGGTCCTGGGTTTCTGGGTCGTCTGGTTGCTCAGAAATGGCGGGAGGTATTGTTTCGTTTTTCTGCAATTTTGTCAATTATTGTGCTTACTGTGTGTGCAATAATCAATATAGTATGGGGACATAGATGAGAAGGATTACGATTTACGAGCTATGAAGTCCTATACTTTTCAAAGGAGAATCTTATCGTGTCAAAAGTCAAAACCCCAATTTGTGTCCCGGTTTTATTTTAGTCTCAAACTTTTTTAATATTGCCCCATTCACAGTAAAAGCTCGACCTTTCTCTCTCCATGTTTCTCTCCGACTTTTTTGCATCGGTTCTTCTCCATCTTTTTGAGTTGTATAGAGGAGGACTCTAATAATTGCAATTCCTCCCTATTTTTTATGTTTTGCTGTAGTATTTCAATTGAATGAATCACATCTCATGTCCCCTTAGTTTAGTCTTTTCTTGTAAACGATTCTTATCCAATATTAGATTTACTCAAATATGAGTATCTATACCGAAAAACATTCAATATTTTGACAAATTGATGAAGAAGTCTATAAAATCTACATTTGGGATGAATGCTACTTTACTGATATATAAAAAAGTTTAATAATAAATAATTTGTTGGCACCACCATAATCGTGATGATTTTCATCCTACTGATAGGACTAGTTTTACTTTTGTTCTAAATAGAAGATTTTTTTTTCTCACTTTGTCAAGTCACCTATTAGGATGCTTACAAAGCATCTAACTTTGAGTCACAAAGTTAACAATTAAAATTAAACAGAATTATATTTTGAATTAACAGTACAACAAACAAAAGTTTAAGAACTAAAATGGATTCTACAAAAAGTTTGAAGACCAAGAAAGAATTCACCTCGTAATTCAAAGAATAAAATGAGGTTTTGACTTTTGACCTCTGTCAAATTCCATGTCAATTACATGGTATTACGCTGAAGCTTGTATTTAAATACTACATATGTTACCGCGATGCAGTGCTTGTGTGGTGTTGTGAGGATTAAGAAATCAGAGAAAAATTTACTGAGTAAAAAAGTATATATGAGTAAAATGAGTTGTATTTTATTAATGAACAAAACGTGTTTATATACAAGTCACAAGGACTGAAATGCTGATAACAGAAAATGAAACTAATCCTGAACTAACTCTGAGCTAACAAACTGACTCTAAGTAATAATCCTGTACATTTGCAACTAACTGATTAATTTACACCCAAAATAACTAACTGCCTATATACATGCTCTTCACCCCCCCCCTCAAGTTGGAAGTTTGATGGAAACTAATCAAACCCAACTTGGAAAGAAGACTAGAAAAACGTGGAGCTGGTAATGGCTTAGTGAAGAAGTCAGCCAGCTGAAGACCAGAAGAAATATGCTGCGGAAGAACAAAGCCACGTTTGAATTGCTCACGAACAACATGACAATCGATGTCAAGATGCTTAGTACGTTCATGGAATACAGGATTCTTGACAATGTGCAATGCAGACTGACTATCACACCACAATGAAATGGGATTCACAATATTAATCTGCAAATCTTTGAGCAAGTATGACAACCAAAGCAATTCACAAACAGTGGTTGATAAAGCACGATACTCTGCTTCAGCTGAGCTACGAGATATAGTAACTTGCTTCTTAGACTTCCAAGACACTAGACAATTACCAAGAAAGATGCTGTAACCGGTAACTGATCTTCGAGTATCTTTACAAGTGGCCCAATCAGCATCACAATAGGCATCAATAGTGGAAGTTAAAGAAGAAGAAACAAAAGGATAGAACAACCCTTTCGCTGGATCACCCTTGAGATATTTCAAAATATATAATGCAGCTTCCCAATGACACTGATGTGGAGCATGAACAAATTGGCTTAACTGTTGAGTGGCAAAGGTTATATCAGGACGAGTAAAACCAAGGTAAAGCAAGCGACCAATTAATCGACGAAATGGACTCGGATCCTTGAGTAATGTTGTGTCATCAGTAACAAATTTTATGTTTTTAATCATGGGAGTGCATGTAGGCTTAGCACCTAATAGACCAGCATCATTAATCAAATCTAACACATATTTGCGTTGATTGATGTACATACCCTTAGAAGATCTTGCAATTTCAAGACCCAAATAATACTTAGCAGGACCTAAGTCCTTAATAGTAAACTGCTGGTGTAGAAAAGTCTTGACAGCAGAAATATGTTCCATAGAAGGGCTAGTAACTAAGATATCATCGACATAAACCAAGAGAGCAATGAATGTAGAACCACTTCCTTTTGTAAAAAGACAGTGATCATGAGAAGATTGAACAAAACCAGCTTGTTGAAGTTTAGTAGTAAGCTCAATGTTCCATTGGCGAGAAGCTTGTTTTAACCCATACAAGCTGCGTTTTAACTTGCAAACTAAGCCTGGAGAAGCTTTATCATAGCCTGGAGGAGGTAACATATACACATCTTCATCTATAAACCCATGAAGGAAAGCATTATTGACATCAAACTGATGAAGAGGCCATCCTTTGGAAGCTGCCAAAGCCAAAAATACACGGACTGAAACAGATTTTGCAACTGGTGAGAAACTATCCAAGTAATCAAGACCCTCTACTTGATTAAACCCTTTAGCAACTAAACGAGCCTTGTAACGCTCAACACTACCATCAGCCTTCAATTTAACTTTGTATACCCATTTGCAACCAATTGGCTTCTTTCCAGGAGGTAACTCAACTAAATCCCAAGTATGGTTTTGTTCCAATGCAGAAAGTTCAGCTGTCATAGCTTGCTGCCACTCAATATGATTCTTGGCATCTGTGTAACGAGTAGGTTCATGAATTTGAGAAATAGCACCCATAAAATGAATATAATCTGTAGAAAAACAGGAAGGATTAATAAAAGGATAAGAAGGAGGTGTATGATTAGTGGGATTATGAATATTACAAGTAACATAATCTTGTAAATGAGAAGGAACATGTCTAATACGAGTGCTCCTTCTTAAAACAGGAGTGATAGGTGAAGAATTATCAGAAGAATGTGAAGGAAAATTATTATGAGAACCTGAGGAACGAGAAACATTAGGATGAGAAGGAATGGATCCTGAGGAATGAGAAATATTAGGATGAGAAGGAATGGATCCTGAGGAATGAGAAATATTAGGATGATGAGAAGGAATGGATCCTGAGGAATGAGAAATATTAGGATGAGAAGGAAGTGATCCTGAGGAAGTTATAGGAGGAAGTATGGAAGGCATGTCATGATTAATTGGAACACAAGGCAAAGGAGTAGCAGAAGTAGAAGAGGAAGAAATGGATTTATAAGGAAATGTATCTTCATAAAAAACAACATCTCGTGAAATAAGGATGCGTTGAGTAGTGAGATTAAAGAGCTTATAGCCTTTGCAATAAGGAACATAACCCAAAAACACACACTTATGAGTCCTATGGTCAAACTTTTTGCGAGAAGGATCCAAATTACTTGCAAAACACAAGCTACCAAACACTTTTAGACGTGTGTAATCTGGATCAGTAGCACACAACTTAAAATAAGGACAACTCCAATTTAATAATTTGTTAGGCAAACGATTGATGATATAAGTTGCAGTAAGAATAGCTTCCCCCCAAAAAGATTTAGGTAAACCAGAATGATGTAACAAGGCTCGAGCAACTTCAACCAAATGTCTATGTTTCCTTTCAACCACCCCATTCTGTTGAGGTGTATAAACACAGCTGCGTTGGTGAACAATACCATGACTATGAAATAATTCTTGGCAATCTCTACTTAAAAATTCAGCACCATTATCAGATCTAATCATTTTAACAACTGTATCAAATTGCCTTTCAACATACTTCAGAAAATTAGAGATTAAACCCAATGCCTGAGTCTTGGTAACCATTAAAAAGGTCCAAACAGATCTGGTATAGTCATCAACAATAGTAAGAAAAAATTTTGCACCAGAAATTGAAGGAACACTGTAAGGTCCCCAAATATCCAAATGAATCAACTCAAAAGATTTAGTGGTACGAACAACACTAGGACTAAAAGGAATCCTAGTTTGCTTAGCACTATGACAAGCATCACAAATTTTAGGAATACCAGAAACATCACAAAGTTTTAGTTTCTCTAAAACAAACACACTAGGATGTCCTAATCGAGCATGCCAGAAAAAATCATCATTAGATTTACAAGCCATTGTACGATCACTAGTATTAGTGGCACTATAATGCAGAGAAGCAGCAGGAACAGTAGCCTTATTCAGCAGATAAAGATGCTTGTCCACCTTTCCAAATGCTAGAGGAACACTAGTCAAGTGGTCCTGCACCACACACCCAGAAGAATTAAAGAAGAAATCAAATCTGCCACTATCAGCAAGCCTATGAACTGATATCAAATTAAATTTGAAACCAGGAACATATAACACATGAGTAAGGGTTATCTGAGGAGTTAGAAATACTTCACCAATAGAAGTTACTTGTTTCACAGTTCCATCAGGTAATAAAACTGTATTACTAGCATGAGCCTTTCTCAAGTTAGAAAATAAATCCAAATCTCCAGATATATGACAAGATGCACCAGAGTCAACAATCCAATCACCACAAGACAATTTAAAACTAGAAGGTCGAGCAATAGTACCTGCAAAATCAGTAAAACAACTAGTGTTTACTGAATTATCCTNGGATCTTTTCGAGAAGAATTCTCAGAAGCAGCTTCTGTACGAACTTCAGAAGCAACAGGAGCAGGGGAAGTTGAACTCGCAGCATTCTCCATTTGAAAAACGAAGAGTAATGGATCAAAGTTTTTGCTCTGATACCATGTGAGGATTAAGAAATCAGAGAAAAATTTACTGAGTAAAAAAGTATATATGAGTAAAATGAGTTGTATTTTATTAATGAACAAAACGTGTTTATATACAAGTCACAAGGACTGAAATGCTGATAACAGAAAATGAAACTAATCCTGAACTAACTCTGAGCTAACAAACTGACTCTAAGTAATAATCCTGTACATTTGCAACTAACTGATTAATTTACACCCAAAATAACTAACTGCCTATATACATGCTCTTCAGTTGTGTCCTATAGTTGTATTCTAATTGATGTGTCTCAGATCATGAGCTTTAAACTTCAGTTTGATGATGCAATGGCTTATTGGCACTCTTCATTTTTATGTATGATGCAAGCAGGAAAACCCAGGTTGTCAAGTTTATGGGCAAACAAGGACTACTGATCATCACGATGAATTGGTTCAAATGGGCATCAATCCATCTTTGAATTGGATAGAAGCTGCACAAAAATTTCCTTATGTCATTTATTGTGCTCCTCCTTCCGGGACCCCGGACTATCCAGGCAGTGTCAGGTGAGAAGAAGAGTTCATTCCATGATTTCGTGCTATGAGTTTGTCCTGAGGCTCAACTTTGCAGTTCCCACAGTTGATATGAACTCATGCTTTGATATGTATTGTCAACTAATCAGGCTAGCAGCATCAAGCTGGAATGGTGAAGGTGCTTTCCTTTTGACCTCAAGCTCTGCTCCATATGATCGTAATGATAATGGACCATGTGATGAGGTGAGCCATACTTATAAATATTGTATCTTTCTGCTGTCACATATTTCATTTGTTCTGCTATAATTTGGGGTAAATTACACTTTGGTACCTTGTTCTATGGACCGATTTCACTTTAGTACCCTGTTCTTTCGAAAGTGACACTTTGGTACTATGTTCTTTGCACCGTTAACATTTTGGTACCCTGTTCTTTGCACCCTTAACTTTTTGATACCCTGTTCTATTGACCGATTTCAGTTTGGTACATGTTCTTTCACAATTTGTTACCCTGTTCTATCTTTTTTAGGGTATCAAAGTTTTAACGGTGCAAAGAACAGGGTACCAAAATATTAATTGTGCAAAGAACAAGGTACCAAAGTGCAATTTACCCTTTAATTTGAATCGAGGAACTGGCATCTTTTTCCCATTTGTGAAGCTTAAATGTTTGTTAATAGTTGTTAACATGGTATTGCATACACTGATATTTAGGATACTCCTTCTGTGCCGATTGGGAGGAGCCCCAGGACTGATATCCTTCTAAAAGCTGAAAATGTGGTGCTGGAGTTCAATGGCAGTGTTCTGAGACTGTCTGGGCTTTATATATCCTTTTGGGCATTCAAAACATTAGCATCACAACAATTCTTTAAGTTGAGTTTTAATTGTTATGATTCTTTTATCTTATGGCAACCTTGACAAAATTACACAAAGCAGATAGGGGTCCACACTATTATTGGTTAGAAAAGGGCATTGTAGATCGTTGTCCTGATCACATCCTGAATCTCATACATTATGAGGTCATATTTCGATTGTATCTCTATATATTTTATAAACCATGGTCTTATTTGTTGTGTTAGAGTTCCCTATAATTTCAGTCCAGCCAATATTTCTTAGCCTCAAATCCATACAACTTGTTGAAATGTAATCACTATGCAAGTTTGCAACCCCCCCTCCTAAACTTTGTAAAGTAACAAAAGACTTCTTGAACTTATGATTTTGTGCAAAAGACCCTTTATGTTAAGATTTTCATTAAAAAAAATTTAAGTTTTTTTATATTTAATTTTATGAATGTTGTTATATTTTACATTGATCCAAAATTAAAATTAAATATTGTTGTCATTAATAGTAGCAAAGAAAAATTCTTGACTTGTCAATGGAAGTTTTAACAAGATGAGTTATTTGCACAAAATTAAAATTTCAAGTGGGTCTTTGTCACTTTTCAAAGATCATGGGGTTTTTTGCACAGTGAATAAAATTTAGGCGGTTAAATGCATTTTCTCCTATATATATATTTTTTTATCATGGAAGCATATACTATTTGGCTTTATTGATTGAAGTTCTCCCTTTGATTTGCTATGTCCATTCTGATCTTGCTAGTTCCTTTTTATGTTCATATATTATTATGCTTGAGTTGAACTTTTGCTATTTGATCCTATAATTTCTTTTCATATATTTTTTTAGTCATTAAAGGCTATTTTTCTGGAGTTATCAATTTGACACACTATTACACCAGGATGCAGCGTTCCTCGCAGTTGCAATCTTGAAGAAAAAATCTCGTGGAAAGACTTTCTTGGGTTGTGATAATCATCCATTATCTAGGTTATATGTCATCTCTTTAACCTTGCCAAACCCATCCTGATCATTTTCATAGATCTAGTTATATTTCTATTCAAACTTTTGCTTTGTTGGAGAACTTTCTTCTAACCTGTCTTTTATATGTTTGCAGGCAAGAAATAATGGACCTAGTTAATAAAAGTGGGAAATTCAACAAAAAAATCGAAAAATTTACTGGTCAGTTCAGTTCCTTGTTTGATTGTGAAATGTATATTTCAATCTGAGAACTTTCTGCCATACTATTGGAATCTTGGTGAAGTCTTATGAGTATTGCACATCACAGTACTTTTTACAAATCAACATTACATTTTTTGTTACTCAACAAAAGTTTTTCCATGTGTTGTAATTCTATTGAAACACTCAACAGCAAACACTCATTCTGAAACCATTTTTGCTTTCTCATTGGTTTTTCAGGAACTGATGAACCTCATGGTAAGAGATTAAACAACTCGAAAACTCGTCGGGAAATAGGTTGGGAGCCAAAGTACCCTAGCTTTGCTCATTTCCTTGAGACCATCTGAAAGCCTTTGAAGAGCTCAAATCATATGATAGATTCTATTTTGGTCTTTAATTTTTTTTTGATTGTTTGGATTCTCAAACTTTCTAATTTATTTCACAGTTAGTTCAAAACTTGATTTCGTTTGTTTTAATTTCTGTCGTTATCTATAGTTGAGGTAGACGATTTCTGTCTCATATGTAGGGATTATCAAAACACCCATACCCAACAGAACTTTGAAATTTACCCTATAGGTATGGGTCTTAATGGGTCCGGGTCCGGGTCCGGGTATGGTGGTACACTACCCGTACTCTACCTATATACCCATAAATAATAATAAAAAAACATAATACTGCTCCTCTGCATAATAAATTTTTATATATAAAAAATATAATACTTTAACACTTTTTATTGAAAAAATAAAGTTTTTATAAATATTGAAATGTTTTATTAATGCATTCATATTTATAATTTTTTTTTTTATTTTTAGCAGTTATAAATGTAAAAAGTTGGATGAATATAAATTTTATATTAACAAAAATAGTTTATTTTAAAAAAAATTTAGGTTCGGGTCATGGTATGGGGATTAGACTACTTAGCGAGTATGGGTATGAGGATTGATTTTGATAACCGCTCACATACAGGTCCAGGTCCGGGTATCATAGTACCCTACTCATACCCTACCCATTATCATCCCTACTCATATATATCATAATAAGTGAGTTAACAGAGAGAAAAGAAAAATGTTCTTACTTAGCCTGTTAGTCACAAATTGAAGATAAATTTGTGAGTAATTCTTCTTTCTAAAAAAATAAGATTTTTTTTCTTTTTGATGTCCACTCACTTATTAAAATACATATGATAGATAGATAAATTATTCATATAAGGTGTACGTTTAGAGATAACAATTGAAATTAGATAGAATCGTATTTTGAACTAATGATAAAATAAATAGAAAAAATTGATGACTAAAATGGATTAAACATAAGTGATCTTATAATTTGAGTTGGATATAGATATGAGATAGATAAATTAACTAGTAGGAAAAGAATAAGGGGAAGGAGGAGGGTGAGGGCGAGAAATGGATCCTCTAAAGTTATTTCACCATGCATTTCTAGAGAGAAAGTAAAAAGAAAAGAGAAAAAATGTGCGCCATACATATTATTATTTTATTAGACTTACATTTTCTCTCTCTTCTTTCTTTCTTTCTTTAACTGCACGAGAAATGTATTTTTTTTTTTGCCTGACTTCACGAGAAATGTATGGTGAAAGAACTTTAGAGAATCCAATTCCGTGAGGATAGGGTGTAATGGTAAAAGAGAGCTTCCGGCGACGTCGTTTTGATTACTAGGGGTGGGGGTGTATTTTCACATACTCTGGATCCTCCACCAACCGTAAAACATGTGTTTGGACCCGATGGCGTCACTGGAACTCTTTCTAAAGGTCCCAATTCCAATATTGCCCTCGTCTCTCCCAACAATACCATCCCACTCCCACTCATCATAACTACTATCATCATCATCAACATCAACATCTTGCTTTTCTTTCCTTCCATCTTAACTTCTAATAACACTATGGAGTACTTCTTTTCCTTTTTTTTTGTTTAATTTGTCTAATATATACAGGATAGGACAAATCTCTTATCTCTTATATATATAAGTGAGTTGACATAGAGAAAAAAAATGTTCCTTTTTTATAAGATTTTTTTTCTCTTTNTCATCAACATCAACATCAAACATCTTGCTTTTCTTTCCTTCCATCTTAACTTCTAATAACACTATGGAGTACTTCTTTTCCTTTTTTTTGATGGCGTTGAGATAAAAATAGGAAAAAGGATAGGGAGAAATAAAATAGAAATAAAAAAAACACACACACACACATGGTTACAACTTACAAGTACATATTTGTCAATATTTTTAAAAGTATGGATATTTTGCATTTTTGTTTGCCCAAAATTGGATATATTTAATAACAAAAAAAAGGGTAAAATGTAAAATATTCCTCCAAACTTTAGTCATACTCCAAAAATGCCTGAAAATTTTTAATTTTGTATAAATAAATCTTTGTTAAGATTTTTGTTCAAAAAGATCAAATTTCATTTTTATTTTTAGAAATAACCTGCTCTTTTGTCCTTAAATTATTACTGAGTTAACGATTTAGTCCCTAAATTGTAGGAAAATACAAATCAGTCCTTAAATTTCTTTTCATATATTTTTAGTCATTAAGGCTATTTTGATGGAGTTATCAATTTGACACACTACTACACCAGGATGCAGCGTCCCTTGCAGTTGCAATCTTAAAGAAAAAATCTAGTGGAAAAACTTTCTTGGGTTGTGATAATCATCCATTATCTAGGTTATATGCCATCTCTTTAACCTTGCCAAACCCATCCTGATCATTTTCATAGATCTAGTTATATTCCTATTCAAACTTTTGTTTTGTTGGAGAACGTTCTTCTAACTTGTCTTTTATATGTTTGGAGGCAAGAAATCATGGACCTAGTTAATAAAAGTGGGAAATTCAACAAAAAAATCGAAAAATTTACTGGTCAGTTCAGTTCCTTGTTTGATTGTGAAATGGATATTTCAATCTGAGAACTTTCTGCCATACTATTGGAATCTTGGTGAAGTCTTATGAGTATTTGCACATGAGAGTACTTTTTACAAATCAACATTACATATTTTGTTCCTTAAAATTTTATGAGAATGGGCTGATTTGATCATTCTAAAATTTTCAATCAGAGTCTTTGAGATACATGTGTTTAGCATTTGAGACTTGAATCCTTATGTTTTCTGGCCATATTTGATAATTGAATCCTTGTTTTGTTAAGGTAACATTTAGCATGATATAATTTCGATTTCCAAATACCTGAAATCTATATATGAACTTTGGGCTCTGGAAAATAACTTTTTTCATGTGTCAATCATCCAACGCCTAGATATAATTTTCATAACATTTTTTTCCCATTCCCAAGGGTGATAGAACCAATTTTTCTTAAAATTTAGAGGTTCAAAGTCTGTATGTAATTGGCAAGTAGTCATTTTGCATTCATTTGCAACATAAGAACTATATCTTTGGTAAATTAATGTATATATTCCAAAGTAATTAATGTAAGTCTGAAAAATGTAAGATTTATAATCAATCAGCTCCATTACTTTTGCCTGTATTTTTTTTTATTGCTCTTAGGGTCATGTGGTGAACTTCTTTTGATCTTGGTAACCTGCTCAATTGCAGAGCCGCAAGGAAGACCTAAGCAACTGAATAAATAGTATCTTCTTGATTAAACTTAATTAATCTACCTATATTTACATGATACAGTTTACTTTATTAATTATTAATTAAGGTTCATAATAGAGTTTCAAGAAATGATAAGATTGCTAAACTGGCTGCCCAAACATCGTTGTCTAGCACATGTTCTTCTGGAGAGTGACTTATTCCTCCTCGACATCGCACAAATAGCATTCCCACCTGCTTAAAGTCTTAATTGTCAAATTCAAGGTAAAACACAAAGAAAGGAATTTGGCTACAAGTTTTAGGTATGGTGTCAAGCTCTTTCACAGTATTTATTTTCTTTTTTTCACAGGTGTCCTCCACTACTAGAAACAATCTTATTCGAGTCACTGTCAGACACTAATGTCATACACAGATTAACCACATTATGGGAGACTAGTAACTCTCGTTGGTACTCTTTCCTGGCTTAATGCAACATGATTGGGTTTTCTAGAATGTTTTTCCACATATAATGTTTTTGTTGAAGAATTTTATAGAAAACACCTATGACAAATTACCTTGGTTAAATGGGACATGGCCATTGCATCATGCCCAGCACCACTCATTAAAGTAGGCACCTCATCCTGAATTACATCATCCATCCTCTTGAGTGCAGAGTAAGCTGCAGACTTAAGCTGAGAACTCAGTTCAGGATCACACATCACAGCACCTGCATCATGCTGAGGTTTTGAACACAGCAAAGTCATGGGTGATACTTGTTAGAGATTATAATAGAACTTTGTTGTCTTTGACATACTTTTAGAGCCACGCTGAATAAATGGTCACAAGTTAAAATCATTCTCGATGTCCATTAAACTTAGGTTTCAGCACGAAGTATGAGAACCCGTAATTTGTTTGTACTTTAATGCCAAAGGACGCAGGAGAAGACGCAGTAAAGACTAAAAACTGTTCATCCCTTTTCTAATGAAGTGAATAAGAAAACACTATTTAATAATTAAAAAAAAACTAAAAAGAACTTTGAGTTTTTCAATGAAAATATGAACAAAAAGGTTATTTGTACAAAATTAAAAGTTCAAGGATTTTTTTATCCTTTTTCAAAGTGAAGGGAGTTTTATGCACAATAACCAAAGTTCAAGGATATTTTCGTTTGTATTTAGCCATAAAAAAATGATGTTCCCATACCTTTCGTTCGATAATGCAGGAAACTGAACGTTTGTCACATATTTGATACATGCGTTTTGACAACTCATAAATAACAGCCTCACGCCCAATGTCATCCATTGCTCGTACATCCACAGTGTACGTGACCTACAAGAATTCAGTACATTTTCATCATGAATATTAACTCAGTGGCAATAAGGAAAAGGAAGGCATTCCCACTTGGACTTCCTCAGGTCAGCAGCGTTTTATAGATTTAGCTTGCCTGGCCTGGAATGACATTGCTGGCACTTGGCCACGTTGATATTTCTCCAACTGTACAGACAAGAGAACTTGAGAGAGATTTCGTCGAGTTATCACTACATTGACCATCATAAGAAAGGTATTCTTCAGGACTTTTACAGAGACTTTCCAGTAATACAATCAACTCAGCGGCAGCAGCCATAGGGTCTTGGCGCATAGACATTGGGACAGTTCCAGCGTGACCTTGTGTACCTCTCACGGTAACCTGCATAGTTAATTAGTTTAAAATAAACTAAGGTCAGCATGTGGACAGTTATGTTGTTAAATATACATCTATAAACATTGATGCTGAAGGTTTTGGAGCTTGATACTATCATACCACAAAATTTCATTTGGTGAGGAAGTTAGTAAATTGTCTATTACATGCATGAAGAAACCGAAGCTTTGTTTGCAAGACCATTTGGATAAACATGCTATTATGTACTAAATCAAAGAAACTGTGTACATTAAGACACCACAATGCTATGCAACATATTATATTTCTCCTAAATGTAATATCATATACATATTTGGAGAAGAGGCAGAACGGGCTGTGCATTGTAGTTCATTGTATGTTATTTTTCCAATAATGAACATAAATACAACCTCCACTAATCTCTCTTAATTTTCTTACACATGGTTTCATTTTTCTTTTACAATAAATTTGGCAAGAAAATGAAAAGGACTACTGTTACACAAACATCCCTGTGCATGTCATTGAATGTTAACTAGTTTTTCTAAGAAGCATATATTTGCTTAATCATTAATAAGGTTGCATTGCCATTTACCTCCTCACTTCTAAATTTACGCAAACATTCAATTAATAACTTCAGAATACATATTTTTATTCTAGTAAAAGTTGTTGAGTCAATGATCAGCCTGGTATCTTTTACTTTACCTTCAACCGTGTCTGCCCAGCTATGCCTTTAACCACACCAAGCGGGAAACCAGCTCGCTCAAGTACAGGACCCTGCTCAATGTGAACCTGCAGCATTTAAGAAACATCATTTAAACTTTGATGCATAATACTTCTGAGACAGTAGTAAAGTTGAAGAAAGCAAATGTTTATTTCTGTTATACCTCCACATATCTCCAAACGGATGTTGGGTCATACTTGATCTTTGAAAGATTTTCATCTGTAACTTCTAAAGAGTTCTCCTTAAGAACATCTTCTATTGTCATACCCCTGCACAGGATATATATATATAGGACTATAAGACATTTCATTACAACATAACCAGGTAGTCTTTAGGTGATACCTTTTGTCAGATATCTTCAAAGTTTTTGCTGGTAAAGCGCCAGCTATGGCAGCACTACCCAAGAAAGTAGTCTGAAATCTCACTCCCTCTTCATCACTAAAAGCAATCACCTGCAGGATTTAATTTAGGAGAAGAAAAAGATGAAATCAATGATATAGAAGCATACCTCCTAAAATAATCCCTTTAAATCTTTCAAAAGGTTTGTCTTGGGGCATCTCGTTGATATGGAGGGAATAAATCAATAAGCAGAAATAAGCCATCTTGCAGAATAGATACAGTAGAAAAGTGTAAATAAACTTTCTCTTTTTGAAATATTTAGCTTCAACCATAGTAATAAAGCTAGTATGTGTCAAGTCATTTATACTCTCTCCCACGTATACTTTAAAGCTCAACGTGCTCCCCTCCTCGTAAGCCTTGAGACTTATTACTTAGTTTATAGTAATGAGACAACCAAGATTAATAATTGAACCCCAAAAAAAAATTTCACAAAATAACTGTCAGCTTGAAGTCTTTCTTTCATGGCAAATAGAAATGCAGATACACGGGATTCACTTGAAGGCCTTTAGTTCAGCCTTTAATTATCGCAAGACAAAGTTAAAAAAAAATTACAAAATTATAGCATTTATTTGGCTAACCTCAACAGGACGCCTTAGCTTTTCCAACTTTCCAGTCATATACATAACCTTTAATGCAGATACTGCAGAGATTATTCCAAGTGATCCATCAAACATCCCAGCATCGATAACAGTATCCTATACAAAAGAAGAAGAAACCATAGATATTGATGAGCACTAAAATCATCAATCATTTAGAAGGCAAAGTTCAGTTTTTAAGTAAGCAAGTTTCTGAGGATGTGAATGCATCACCAAGTGAGAACCAATCAATAAAGCTCCAGCATCTGCATTTGCTCCCTCCACTCGACCATGTACATTCCCCATTTTGTCCACCCACCTAAAAATAAGCATAACCATCAGTCAAGCATTCAAAAACATATGTTTGAAGTTTGAAGTTAGAAAGCTAACGTTCTCAAACCAGCATCCTCCATCCATTTATGAATAAGTTTAATTGCCCTCATGGAAGCAGGACTCAAAAATGTCCTCTCCAAATGGCCACTAGCATCACTCACCTGTTCATCCAGCAGCAACATAAACTTTTAGGATTGGAGTACATTCGTAACACATCAGCCACTGGATGGGAATAACCTCTAATTATAGATTATTTCAAGAAATACAAGATGATAGAAAGTCCAAAAGTGCATAGAGGGGGTTCTTAGGTGGTTACTTTCAGATTCTTCTATAAAATATTGTTATGTGAAGAATCTTTTTTTTTTCCTGAAGAGTCAACAATGTACTGATAAGTTGCAATCCCATATATGTCCTCATGTTATATTTTTATTAGAGAATTCGATAACAAACACTCAAACACTTTATGTATGTATTGTCATTTACAAGCTTCTATAGGGGTAAACTTCTTGTTCAAATTGCAGCACATCACAGATTGCTGAAAATGATGCCTTACTTCGAAACTGACAGACATTGACGTATGAGTGCAGGTGCTCAATCAGTTAAGTACTTTTGGGAAGGATTTAAAACTTGGCAACAACACAAAATCCATCTCTCCCATAATGACTAATAGGCATATGAAAATTGTCAAACAAAAAAAAGACTAAGTTCAGCTTAGGTACCTTTCCAAGCTCATAAAGTCTTGCCACCGCCTCATCTTTTAGAATTTGGAGGAACAAGTCACCTCTGTTTTCTAAATCTCCAGTTCCATTACCTAATCATTTCAAGTAGCTTATTAGCACGTCCATCAAGCCATAGCCATCAACAAGCAAAAAAAAGCTAATTAGCATTTCCTTTTCTTTTTCTTCAATTCCTTTTTCAAAATAATAAAGCTCTTATTCTTAAATCAGAAAACGAATCCTTTATTGTCAATAAAAATATTGATACGGAGTAGCGGAATAGTGTAATAGACATACCCCTCCAAGGAAGACCCTCAAGGAATACCCACAAGTCAGATTACCCAGATGCCCCTAAGTACCTTATATAAACCCAAACCAGGTATGCCTTATCCCTATTCTCTCTTTAGCCCCTCTTATACCATACTAATTTGGGCCTCGGAGTCTCACCGTGGGGAGGTACCGGGACACGGAGCTGGCCGGGGAGATATTGATATCAGTATCAAATATACTCTTCACTGTAGGCCAACCCCTCCTAAGAACATCCGACCCATTAAAAAATGATTAAAAGTTTGACGTTGAAATTAAAGTATTAATCCGATTGCCTATAATAAACATTGACCGCTAAAGTCACAAGTCAACAAAAATCAGCCTGGAATCTGGATTCGATGTTTAGAAGAATATTCTGAAGAGTAGAATCTTAAAAATGTGCCAAAAAGATACAGAAAAGATCAGAGTCTCTAGAAATGAGATTCGGTTTCCGAAGAAGTTGGATATCAAACTGACCGTAACGACATCAAGAAAATCAAGACAACAATAGAAAGGGAGAGAACTGATCAGAAACATGACTCGGTGGAAAACTCGATTTGGAGCATACAAAAATCATATCCATTGAAAAATAGACTAGAATTAGAAATTACCTGACTAAAACGAATCAAGGTTCACGTCGTGAGTGATACTATAAATGATAAAGAGAAGAAAAGGAAATAGAAATTACCAGAGAAGACAAAAGCGGAAGCAGAAGCGGAAAGCAAACAGAAGAAGATGAAGGAATAGAGTGGGGATTCACGAGATTTGAAGCTGATGTTAATGGCGGAAGTCATGGTGGAGAGAGAGAGAGAGATATAGCAGAAGCAGAGAGATTGGTGCTTTCTGCTATACGTCTTCTTCTTCAATCTCAAAGGCTATTATACAAAAGCCACTTTTGGCTGTGATAAATTCATAATATGGAATATGGTAATCAGTGACGGCTTCTCTCTCTATCTCTCAATCGGCACGCACGTGACATGCACGGGCCGCTCAAGTTGCATTTTATTTTGGGCCAGAAGATAATCCAGAACTAATAATGCTACAACTAGAATTATTGCCTTTTTGTCATTTTCTTCTATCCTTTTCTTTTCCCAATTTCACTTATACAAATTGAAATTTTCTTCCAATTACTAACATACCATTGCTCAAATACTTATAATTACCTATACTCTAATAAAAATATAAAAAAACTATTTAGCAAAATAGTAATTTTCAATACCCTCATTTATTACACTTACAACTTTCTCTCTCCACTCATCATTTTTTCTTTTTTCTTCCTCTTTTTCTTATTCCCTCCTCTCTCTCACATGTATATTTTATAATTATAATATATATATATACATTTCGGCCAAAAATATATATATATATACATATTATAATAATATAATGTGTATATATATTTTAACATATATCTTATATTATATGGCTCCACCCCCCTCTCTGGTCGTCCATGTTTAAAACTATAATCTATGAAATTAAAAATAAGAGAAAATTTACTATTTGGTCTCTCTTTCTTTACTAAGTTAACAATTTAGTCCCTTATTTATTCTACATACATATTTACGTGCCCGTTAGGGCACGCAAAGCCCCTAGTATATATATATGCCACACACTCACGTATTCATATATATATATATATAATATAATAATATATAAATATTTTTTTATTTTATAAATATATTATATTATACTATATATAATTTATATTAATTTAAAATAAAATAATTCAACTCATGTTATTTACATTTTAGTCCATGATATAAAATATATAATTCAGACGCCAAAAATATACATTTTGGTCTCTCCTCCAGTATATATATGGGTATACGAGAGAGGCGAATAGTGGAAGAAGAGTGAATGGTGCGATGTGTTCGTGCGTGAAGATCAACGGTCATATTATTACCCGCAAAAAGACAAACCATTTTGATTAATATATAATTTTTGGTCCCACATTTTTTTCGTGGATAACATTTTGGTCCTTCAATTTATTTTTTGGAGGAAAGTTTGTAATATAGAAACCTAATCGTTGATGAATGCAATTTTTTACGGGTCAAGAGATATATTCCACTTTCGTAAGGACCGATTCGTTCAATTTNCGGCATATATTTATATATATAAATGATTAAAAAATCAATAACTTTTTATAATAACTTCAAAGTTACATGATATATTCATAATATATGTTATATGTGCAATTATTTTTTATTTTTTGTCATGTTAAAGTCACAAAAAATAATTTTATATTCTAAAATTTATGAATATATGTCATACTTGTGTCGTACGGGTGTCAGACACGGACACGTGT
This sequence comes from Chamaecrista fasciculata, assembly GCA_003254925.1. Classification (NCBI taxonomy): domain Eukaryota; kingdom Viridiplantae; phylum Streptophyta; class Magnoliopsida; order Fabales; family Fabaceae; genus Chamaecrista; species Chamaecrista fasciculata. Next base: position 136,953 of record QANZ01039689.1, read on the forward strand.
CTAACACGATAACACGCCCTCAAAATAAAATGTCCATGCTTCATAGGTAAAATAGGTATTGCCGTATTATTTATTCACGAATGATAGCCACATCACATGTTTTTTCCATTTTTCCTCAAATGATTTGCCGCAAGACCGAGTGAGGGCTGTTTAAAAGTTAAAAATCATGTTTTCAATCCGTTAATCATTCTTACGTTGCATGATTCCTGCATTAATCTCGTTTTTATTTTAATTATAGTAATATTATCTTTTTAGTCAAATCAATTTATGGCCATCTACTCATCTTCCATTCCCATAAAACAAATATATATTTATATATAACATACCACGCGCTAACATTCCACTTGAGTAATCACTTATGAGCTGACTGCTTATAGTCCCATCATCTTGATGAGTTACCGCTCACATTCTAACAGTCACAGTATCATGAACGGTTAGAAAATAATAGAAAATAATGGATGGCTTTGCGGCGTGAAGAATCACTTTCCTTAAAGAGTGATTGCCTATACATTGAGAAAAGTTAGGCAAACCCCTTCCAAGATACAACAAAGTCTATGAATTGAACTTAACGTACTATTTCATAATAAATATTGTCTTACATCTTGTGTGGTTTGTATCACTATTTATAATTGACCAATAGACATAATTCATAAGATATGTCCTTTCATTTGAAAGATGTGTTTATTAACTACTAATAGACACTATCTAAAAGTTAGATCTCTTCATAATAAAATATGTGTCTATTAGTAATTGAAAGACACCAGTTGATAGATGTATCTTTTCAAATGAAATGATATGTCTATTAATTATTAATAGACACCTTTTAGAATGACTTCTCATGTTTTTTTGATGAAACCATCAGATAAACATAATTAATTTAATATATTAATATATTAAATTAATTATACATCATAAATAGACTTTTATTTATTTTATCCAAAATAACCACATTGATAATATTACAAACTATCCAACAATCTCTGATAAAAAAACAAAAACTATCCAACAATCTCCCACTAGTTTGTAATATTGCATAACATCATGCATAGCAGAAAGTATCTTACTTCGATTTGAACTTTCTATTAGTGTAAATTCTTTAAAGTTTTGACGAAGTAATTGGTATCCTAAGATTTGAACCACTACTCCATATGCCAAAATCGAAAGCATTTACACACATGATATTAATATTTATGACATAAATTCAATTCCTTATTTCAGCACTTTTATGGCCATGTGCTACTCTTAGTCTCATGAATATTTAACAAGATCAACCCTAAAACCTTGCTTGAAGCGGCACCACTTCAATATTCACATAGGTGGATTTGTCAACTATATCTCTATTACTTAAGATATTTAACAATTCCATTAAGATCATATCAACCTCCCTTTCGTAACAATACGCACCATTAAGTTTTGTGACAATGTGCTCTTATCATTACATATGTCAACTTCTTTACTCCTAACGAAACAATATGCAATACAAACTCTAAAATGGAGCATTAACTTGGAGTTTGGTGCTTCAAACAACATATAGTAACTTGTTATTACTCATTGAACTTATATTATTAGAGTGTATACTAACTCAAAGTTGGGTTCCCACTACTAATGTTTTAACTTGAGGGTTTAGCCCCATCTCTTCAAGTTGTATTGCATTTCTTGGCAATGCTTTTATTAGCATATCAACCGATTTTTTTATTTGATTGCACAAAAACTATCGTCATAGTTATATGTGCCTTTTATTCCTGTTTATAGGCATGCCTTAAACTCATTGTATATGCACTTACATAGACTATTTTTATAGCTCTATGTGTTATCATAATCTCATATTTTATGGAGTACTACAAAACATATTGTAGCTTTATCATTATAAGAAAATAAAATGACTAGCTTTCGTTGTGGCCACAACTCTATATTCAACTACATCTTTAATCATTTCACTTCTTTTATAGCAATTACTAATGTAATTAGTTGCTATTCCACCATGAAAATAAATATACATTGCTTTTTAGAAGCCCAACTAATAACACCCCCACTATGGGAAATATCCATCCATGGAATTATTATGTTTTGTTCTTTAATTTGCACTAGAATAGTTTCTAGTTTTGCAAAGAATCAACACTACTTATTTGAAAGATGTGTTTATTAACTACTAATAGACATTATGTAAAAGTTAGATCTCTTCATAATAAAATATATGTCTATTAGTAATTGAAAGACACCACTTGATAGATGTATCTTTTCAAATGAAATAATATGTCTATTAATTATCAATAGACACCTTTTAGAATGACTTCTCATGTCTTCTAATGAAACCAATCACATAAACATAATTAATTTAATATATTAATATATTAAATTAATTATACATCATAAATAGACTTTTATTTATTTTATCCAAAATAACCACAGTGATAATATTACAAGCTATCCAACATGAACAACATAATATTTCGAGATTTATGGGAAGTTGAACACTCAGGAAAAAGTTAGATACTATTCTCCTTACTTTTGCTTACTCTTTTCTTTTATCATCTTCTAATTTAGCATTAGAGTAGATTCAAGGCCATCCCTGTGAATCTCTTCTGCAGGTCTTGTTCAAGTCTTATTATGATTCCTCAACCCCTAATAATTAAGGTAAAGGTCATGTCTTACTTTTGTTTTGTTGGGAATATTATATATATTATAACATTTGATTGTGTCAAATAATAAAGTCTCATATTTGTGAAATCAAGGAAAAACCAATAATATCTTTTAATATCTTTAATCATTATTATTTCTTGTCTTTATTGCCTATTTTCAAAACTGTCAATTTATTGTGATTTATTTCTTGAATGTTATTGATCATAAAATAATGGTGGTTGATTAGTTTTTAAACGTGTTTGAGTAATAAAACAATTTAATATATAATTAAATTGTGTTTATTAGCTCTGATGTGTTTACCTTTATAATGGTTTTTTTGATCAGTACGTAAGAGACATATGAGGGAATAATCTGACCAAACTCACTGATATCATTTTTTGTTGTTTCTGTGGCCTTGTTATATCAACAAGAAAAGTTTGTTTAATCTTGGGGAGTACCGCTTCCAATTTACGCAGGGTTGCGAAATAAACTCTTTAAGGACAAGGTCCTTGTGACGCGACTCAAACTAAATTATATACCACAAATTCATGCATATCCCCAACATGTTTATCAATAAGTAATAACTATGAGTTTTCCTCACGTATTCGTTTAATGATTTAGGCAAAAATTAATCTCATTTAAATCAGAAAAGAGAATAGTTAAAGTGTTCGTAACAATATTAACTCAATGACTTAAACCTATATCTCTCAACTTAAAGTATAACTTGTTTACCAGTACTATTATACCAAGTAGTTGTTGGTATGTCTTATTGGTAGACGATCTGTAAATACATCTGTAAGCGTTCATAGAGTCTGAAGAGATGTTTTAGCCTTGTTGAGCCCAGAAGCTCAACTCACCTAAACCTCCCCTTAAAAAAATAGTTGTTGGTATTTTTTTTTTGGCCGAAGTTGTTGGTATCTATATTACTATTTAATATTCATTTTTGAAAATTACTTTAGAAGATACGAGTGGATTGATCATACAAGAGGCCAAATGATGTTATAAAAACAAAATTGATTAATGTTTCATGAATTGATCCGATCCCACGTGGGACCCGCGCCATTGGCAGTTAGCTTTGGTCCAGAATGTTCAGCCTCACTTTAGTCCTTGTACACAATTAATTGAAAAATTATTCCAATAATACGTACAAAATATGAGGTTCATAAAAAATATATTAAGAAAATTATAGGAAGAAGTAGAGTTCCCACATTTCCCTCCAAATTTCACAATAATAATAAGGTCAAAAATCTATTTTGGTCCTTAATGTTTACCCTAACTTTGATTTTGATTCTTAATTTTTTTAGTTCTATTTTGGTCCTTTAACATTTTCAAAAAGTTTTATTATTGATCTTTAACTATTGAATGTAGGCATATCTCTTTTATTTCAAACTCAAATGCGATTAAATTAGAGCTACAGGTTAAATTTAATTTAATGAGTTTTTTTCTTTATCCAGTTAAAGTCATCGATAAACGAGGTCCAATCGAATATTGAACCTGAACATGAGCTGTTTGTTTAATGAATTTGATTATATCTCTCTTGTTTCAAATTCAAATGCAATAAAATCATGGCTATAAATTACTTTTGACGAGTTCTTTCAATTCAATTGGGGTCGTTGGCGAATGAGATTAAATAATACTCTAAAAATAAATTTGGTCCAAACATCAATATTACCTTTCAAATATTGCGTGATAATACTATTGAACTATTAGTAAATAATACCATATTAATATTTATAATTATAATATGTCACGTATATAAAAAAATTCAAAAGAGATTAATTAGAAAATAAATAAAATATATGCAATTTTAATCCTAATAAATTGTTTGATCACGAAATAAGAAACCATCTCTCTTCAAGACTCCAACGCTTACTAAAATATATTCTCAATTTAATTATCACATGATAAAATTAGATTTTAGTTGTATAAAATTACAGTTATTATTAATTTTATTATTTCAGTAAAATCTTAAAACTAAATTTAATATAATTTTAAAATTTTGATAGTAAGATTCTTATCGCTGCTAAAAAGATATGATTTTCTGTTAAATATTTGTTAGTACCATTGGCAGATATATATATATATATAGAATTAGCTGTAATTAAATATTTAGGTATTAAAATTCATAGTTTTATGTTATTTTTAAATAACCAAATGATTTTTTTCTGTTAATTTTATATCAAGTAAAATAACTGTAGTATTAATCAACAATTTATTAATAAAATGGGTCCCTTAAAATAGAAAATTTGTATTTGACAATGATTTTAGATTCATGGAAAGTGACAAAGCTCGCACTGGCAATCAAAATTGTGATGGTTATGCTTTTGACCAATTAAACAACGAAAAGCACAGACCATGAACAATTGTCAATTGAGCATGCATATCAAGTAAATTAATAATAGCGATGCGTCCCTCTCTCTCGCTCTCTCTTCTTTCGTATGCTGTTATGGTGTTGTTTTTTTGTTGAGTAAAAGTCTTATTTGTCATTCCTTAGTTATTTTTTCGTATGCTCTCTCTTCAGTTATGTTTAATGTTCTAAATTGGTTCCTTAGTTATTTTTCATTCCGCTTTAGTCCCTCAGTTTTCCAAAATTTGTCATTCCGTTAAAAAAAAGCAAAAACAAACTTTAACCTCCTAAAAATTTTATTATTTTGCATTAAAGTCATTTTTCTTTTATATGTAAGAAAAAAAAAAAAAAGAAATGAGGATTAAATTCAACAAATGCAACAGCAGCTTCATCATCGTAGAAAATCCAAGGACTTTAGATGCAGCTTCGCAGGACAAGTAAACATTGCAGAAAACAGATTCCACTTGGAATTAGTCCCACTTATATTCTTGAAATTCCCTGAAAACCCTAACGAAAAAAAACCCCAACAACAATAATACGAATCTTTCGCGGCCACTGGCCATACGACGAAGTTGTTGCCGGAGATATTGGTGAATCATACGGAGAAGATGAAGAGATTATCATTATTATTGTTGGATTTGCGGATGAAGCTAGCAGAGGAATTAGAATTTGGGGAGAGAAGGGTGCGATTTTGGGAAGGGAACCATGGGCAATTTGAGATTTTGAAGGAAGAAAAATAATGGAGGTTGTTGTTGTTATTATTGTGGGAAATTGAGAAGGAAGAAGATGAAGCTGAAATCCATGACTTTCTTCAATGTTAGAGCGATTTGGGAACACTGTACAATTAAAAAAGCAATTCAATCCTCATTTCTTTCTTTTCCTTTTAAAAGGAAAAAGACCTTAATGCAAAATAATAAAACTTTTAGGAGGTTAAAGTTAGTTTTTTCTTTTTATTTAACAATTGAGAGACCATTTTGGAATATTGAGCATAACTGAGATATTAAAATAGGACTTTGGCCTTCTTGTTTTGTTTGTACCATAGTGTTTTATTAAATAATTATTATTGTTATGGCCTATGGGTCTGATTATATCTGGTTTTTTAAAACGTTTGTTTATTTTAGATGACATTATTTATATTTCAAGTTCTTTAAATGGTTGTAGTTTTAGTTGGATCTCTAGATCTATTAACTTGGTAGCTGATTGTCTTGCCAATTTGTCTGATACGAGGATGAGCCCTCTTGAATGAGTTGTTAACCCCCACTTTCGTTAGATGATATCATGTCTAGAATTGTTGTTTATGTTAGATAATAGACAAAAGTTGGCTAATTTTGCTTTGTTTCGTCTGTACTACGCTTAACTTTGCCTTGTTTTGAATGAATTATATTTCAGAAAAATAACTTAATAATTTAGTAGTTGAAAAATTATCGAGCTAATCATACAATCCATAAAATTTAAGATATACAATTTAATTTTTCAAAGATAAAAATAATTTATTTATTAGACATACTGAATTGAGAATATACTCTGAATATATATATATATATAATATTTAACTATTGACTTTTTTTGTCCACTCATTTCAATAGTGTAGATGAATATTAATTTCATTAGAGCTAGCAAATCAAATCACAGACGTCAAAATTCTTCTACTAACTATTTAATATTGCGGTGTTGTCAAATTTTGGACTCAAAATTCTTGTTTAAATTAGATTCTAGTCAATTAATCAACTTACTTGATAATAACATGTATACATTTTATGGTATTGGAATTTCCGGAACCAATCCAATAGACATAGTGGAACAATAGAAATTTATCTATTTATTTATAGAATAATTTTAAATTTTTGAATCATCAAAGTGTTTATAAATTAATGAATAAATTAATTACGATTGTCTATTGTAAATACTCTTATTGCAACAAAATTTCTAATTACATCAAGAATAAAGATAAAGAAAACTATTTCAGCGTTCTAATATTATATTGATACTCCCATTATTTTTTCTTACAATTTACATCATATCTGCATAAGTTCTGGTTTATTGAATATTGATTGGTGATTTTTAGTTCGGTTGCATCAGTAACTCTTATAATATATATTAGTTAATATAAGTTTGATAGTTATATAAATAAATAAATAAAATTCTTTTTTGCATTTATATTTCTATTTTTTAAAAATATATTTAATGTCTATAAATAGACATCTCATATTATTTTTTATTCCATTTTTTTGGTTAGGAATCCATCTTTAAATTTAAGATGTTTAAATAAAATTAAATAACCCAAGTTTAAATTAATCGGTCCAAACAAAATATCTAAAATCAGAATAAATTAAATATAATCTTTTTTTTTTGTCAACAATTAATAAATATAATCAACCTGTTTAAGACAGCCACATTGTATTTTGGAGGAGTGAATTATAGCCCATTGGGCTGCAAATGCTGATTACTCTCATTGTGAAGTGGCCCAATCCCTTAAATTTATTTTTCTCTCATGTTCAATACTGTTTTTGGTATATGACAAAGAAAACACCGTTTTTGGTATCTCTTTGTGAGGAGTGTATGAATTTATAAAGAGGAGATTTGTTAGGGTTTATTCAAATAGTGTTCCAATTTTATTTGGATATGTATTTAAAAGTTTATATTCATTCTTTTATTGTTTTATACTCTTTTTTCCCCTTTATTTTAGAGAAGGTTTATTTGTTCTCTTCATTTAATTAGGGCCAAATTGCACAAATACCCCCTGAGTTTTAGGTCAGGTGCACATAACAACATCCCTGAGTTTTAAAATTGTGCAAAGAGGACCCTTGAGTTTTTAATTTTGAGCAATTAACACCCTTATGTTAACTTGCCATTCAAATATACTGTTTAATTTTTAGTGTTTAGGTTTAAGATTTTTAATATTTTTAAGGACTAAATTGGAATGTTTGAAAGAGTTTTGGGGCACTTTACAATTTTATTTTGAGAATTTGGGACTAAAATGAATGAAGATAATGAAAAAGAGGGGAAATTGAGAATGATGGAATAAAAATGGGTCAAGGACGTAATTGTTGAACTCAGACTTTTTTTAGGGTTTAGGGTTTAAGGTTTGGAGTTTGGGGGTTTAAGGTTTTAAATATTTTTAAGGACTAAATTGGAATGTTTGAAAGAGTTTTGGGACATACAATTTTATTTTGAGGATTTGGGACTAAAATGAATGAAAATGATGAAAAAGAGGGGGAATTGAGAATAATGGAATAAAAATGGGTCAAGGACCTATAAGTGCAATGAGGAAATGCTGATGTGTCACTATTTTATGACGTGACCACGTCAGCTTTTTTGTAACGACAATATGACGGAGGAACCAATTAGTTAGGCGTTTCAAAAATTCAGGGACCGACTTGTACACTGAGTAAAATTCAGGAACCTATCTGCCAGCACATCCAAATTTTAGGGACTGGCTTGCTAGTTTACTCAATATTAAAAAAACCATATTAAAATTTTAGGTAATAGCATTCTTTTGGTCTCTAAACTTCACATCAGCTATCAATTTGTCCTTTTTTTTGCAGTCAATTTCGTTCCCATTATTTCACATTTTGATTAACTTTATCTTTTTGACTAATTTCTTTCAATCAATTAACAACAGACTTTTAACAAAAAAAAAAGATTAACAACAGACTTCATCATATTTTTAATTTCGGACAAAAAAAACACATCATATTTTTTAATCTAAATTATGATTTGAGTTTCTTTTTTTAAAGTAAGAGTCGAGATTGTTGGGAGGAGATTGTTGGGAGGGCTCTGACCATTTCGTCTCTGAAGCCCGAGTGGGATTAGTCTCCGCTTAGACCGTTACACAGATAGGCGGGGGATACTCATGTCTTAACCGAAAAAAAAGTAAGAGCAAAAAATAATATTGATCAAAATGTGAGATATCAAGGATAAAATTTGACGGCGGAACAAAATTAGAAATAAAATCAACAAGTAGTGTGAAATTTATATCACATTTTTAAGAAAAGAGTATTAATTACGTATGTGACGAACTCACAATCAACCTCACTCTAAAATTTATATCACATTTTTAAGAAAATACAACTCATTTATAGTTTTTTGAAAATTTTAATTTTTAATTTTAACTATTGTCAAATGTAAGTTCTAAAACTTTATTTATTAATTTTTTCACATTGTTTTTTTTTTGGGTTCGAGGTTAAGACAATTTTTTTTTTGTCGGATGATTTTTTTTCATTCAAAAAAGACAACACAAGTAAAGGATGGAAGATTAATGGCAGCAATTTTTTTTATAAGAAACTAATAAATAATATTATATGAAAGCCAAATGGTACTTGTAAATTTTCAGAGAATTTCGAAACTGAGACAACAGATAAAGTATAAACCTAAACATTGTTGAACTTAGGGACAAAATATGTGCAAAAATAAGTCTTATACAGAAGAAATCTGGAGGACTACCAGATCATATATGGAATAAATCCTGAGGATACAGATCATCACTAAATGTATTGTCAACAAACTGCTTAATCTCATACTTACTGTTTATCAGAGAAGAAATCATCATCCCAAATGTAGATATCATCGAGTTCCACCAATAAGAAAAACAGAAAAACATGATCCGAAGGTCACCACAAAGCAGGACTGAACCAGATCTTAAACGAAATAACACCCATAAAGGAAACACACCACAAAAGGGGAAAACACTACTAAAAGATGATATAATCAGATCTGAGAAAACACCACCAAAATGGGGGACTAAATCAGATCTGAATTTATTGAAACAAAAAAGTTAAAATATACTTTGGTATCTTGTGGTTAGGACCAGTTTTATTTTGGTACCCTGAAAGACAAAACTTGCCAGTCGACTATCCTGAGGTTTGCGCCATTAACACTTTGGTACCTCGTGATTACTTTCCGTCAATATTTAACAAAAAGTGCTGACATAGCTCAATCTTAGCTGTTAGTCTCTATTGCAGCTTAATCATATTTTACTCCTTAGCAAGATTTTTTTTGTGCATTTAGGTCCTTTCCCTTTGGTAAAATGGATCAAAACACAACAAACTAAAATAATTGAAAGAGTTTTATACAATTTCATTCCAAGAACTAGAGAGTTATTAAAAAAATTGCAGAAAGATCGTTAGAGTTTTGATGAATCAAAATATTCCCTTTCTCATAAAATTTCTCTCAACCAAGTCCTTAATTAATTAATCACAAATTGAACTCAAATATTTGTCATCTTTATCAGATTGGTATATATAGTCATTTAAGTAATTTTAATTCTTTTTGTCTAGTTGATGATTTTAATATATATATATATATATGTATACTTTTGCAAGATTATAATTTCGTTAACATTTGTGAGAATATGAATTTCAAAAAGAGTATGGAAGAGAATGTGAAGGATTGTTTGCAAAGGAATCTGAAGTCAAAATAATCTCAAGAAAACTATCGGAGGCTAAAGGTAATTGAGTACCACCACTATGGAAGGTGGTGGTGGTGCCGAAGCTATGGAGCAAACAGTGACATCCATACTCCTGTTGAAGTGTTATCGGAGATTGAAAGTTTGCTTATTATAATTATTTAACACTAGTTTTTGAAATTCAATGAGATTGATAAAGAATTAGTATATGAAATTAACATTATTATTATTTGTGTAAAATAATTTTAATTAAAATGTTTAAAAAATTAATGTTTAATAGAAAGTGAGGTTTATTTTCGTTTATATATATGTTGTGTTTGAAGATTTGGCTGAAGCTCATCAATATGAAAGTTATCTCCCAATGCAACAAGTGGGCTCTGCTTTTTTTTTTTTTTGGTGATACACCACAAGTGGCTCTAGTCATCAATATAGAAGGCTATATTTCCTGCAGTGCAACAAGTGGCTCTAAATGTGGATGAACAATTTTTGAAGCTTTTCTTGTCAGAACAAATTCTCATCCCTAGCTCCAACTAATTAATTAGTTTCTCTCTTTAATTTCCAATTGATGCTTTAATGAATTCAAATAGCAATGTCGAATTATATTGTATTAATACAACCACCAAACAACATGAAGTTAATATGATGTTTTAAAGCATCATCAAAGTGGGTTATGCTAAATCTTAAGGTCAATAAAGTTAATATTAAAAAGACACTACATGATGTATTGTTCACTTACAAACTTTCTCCCAAAAAAATAAGACTCGATTCGTAATATAAATGAAGATATAGAGAGCAATTTTGAACCGCAATTAGTGGTTCAACAAAATCTATAGTTGGCCCAAGAAACCAAGTGAACAATTTATGATAAAAAAAAAATTATATCACATTTTTTTTTAAAATACAGCTCATTTATACTTTTTTTGAAAACTTTATTTTAACTTTGATTTAATTTTTGAAAAAATATAAAAATTTTTACAGAAAATCTAAAGGGTTCTACTTCTAAATTGTGGCCAAATTTACTATTTTCTTTTTCGGCCAAAATCCCTTACTATCTCTTATGTTTTAATTAGCCAAAGTCCTATTTTTTTACCTCAATTTTGTTTAAAATTTCGTTTTGGTCCTTCATGTTTTTTTTCTGTTTTGGTCTTTCATGTTTGCTCAAAGTTCTATTTTGGTCCCTCAAGTTTTTTTCCGTTCCGTTTTGGTTCCTCATGTTTGCTCAAAGTTTATTGGAACTTTCTAGAAACTCGAGGGATCAAAATGAAACTTTGACCAAACATGAGAGACTAAGACGGAATAAAGAAAAAGTTGACGGACCAAACCAAAACTTTAAACAAATATATGGTACCAAAACAGAACTTTGACGATGTTAGTAATTTATAAGACTCAAGTTTTAGTCATGTACTCATGTCCTTCAGATCTGCAATTTAACACTACCACACTATTCACTTCTTCTTCTTCTTCTTCGTCTGTAAATCCAAATCTGAGTTTTCCATTTTCCGAGCAATGTCATCGTTACTACACCAAAGAACAAGTTCTCAAAATCCATTCCCGAATTCATTCCCTTTTTCTCCTCGATCTTCCTCGAATCCTCACAGACCCATTTCGATTTTCAGCCCCATCGCCATTCTCGTCCTTTTGTCTCTCGTCGTGCTTCTCGGCGTTTTCTCTCCCTGGGTCGGCGTTCCCCAAGGAATCTTCTCCATTTCCGCACCAGCGATCTCCAAGTGGCGTCACTATACACTGGCTCAAGCTCTTCCGTTCGTAGCGAAAAATGGTACTGTCATAGTTTGTATTGTGAGCCAACCCTACTTGCCTTTTCTCAATAACTGGTTGATAAGCATCACCAGGCAGAATCACCAAGATAAGGTGCTTGTCATTGCTGAAGACTACGCATCACTCTATAAGGTCAATGAACGTTGGCCTGGCCATGCTGTTCTTATCCCTCCTGTGCTTGATGCTGAAATTGCCCATAAGTTTGGTTCTCAGGTATATACAATTTGATTCTCTTATCATTACTCTGAAAAATTTGTGATAGCTTGTGCTTCATTTTTCTTTGATTAAAGTATGCTGGAAGGACTAACTCATGTAAATTTTAACTTTCATCTACAATATATAAGTAATGGTTTAACATTCATCCATTGAATCTAGAGTTCTGTATCTTACAGTAACAAGCACGTGATCTGGTGACTTGGGTTCATGTTACTATTTGTCCTGCTAGTAACCTAGCTGATTTTTATGCTGTAATCATCATTTCAGCTGATTGAATTGTCATTAGAGCAGAGCTCTCTTTTGTGTCTGTTCAACTATTAAGGAAAGTGGAGATCTCAAATATACAATTTATTTTTGAAAATTCCGTCTCTATTGGTTACCATTTTTTACTAAAAAATGTTCTATTACGAATTTACGAATATCAAAATAAAATGTTCAATAAAATTTTTAGCTCCATTTGCTCCCAAAATTTAACCACAAGTTCATAATGGGCTCTAGATTCACTATATAATCTTATTTTAGACAACTACTATGTTTAATTCTTTCTATAATTTATTGGGGTATTACAAAATCATGAGACACAGGGTTGTTTATTTTCTATGCTATTGCTTCTGGTTTGATGAATTGTAAGAATTTTTATCTCTCACACATTGTACAGCTGTATAACCACTAATCTTTGATGTCGTGGACTTATCAAAATAGTATTTTCGATACTGTTCCTTGTTGTAATGAAGGGAGTTATAGGATCTTAGGCTAAAGAACTTTTGCTTTTGTGCCTCTTAGAGATATAAACACATATCATATCTTTGATCTCATGCAGTATTTTTCTTGGTTGTGTATGCATTAGAATTATTAATGGGATTCATTTCTTTCCTATATGTGGAACTGAATTTCAGATGCAATCCTTGTTCATTTCCTTGTTTAGGGCTTCTTCAACTTTACAGCCAGGAGGCCACGGCATCTATTGCAGATTTTGGAGCTTGGATACAGTGTAATGTACAATGATGTTGATATGGTTTGGTTGGGTGATCCATTTCCTTACCTTGAAGGCAATCATGATGTGTACTTTACAGATGATATGACTACAGTAAGTATGCCAATGCAACTTTGTTTCTTTTTGTGCTTCATGTCAGCTATTATATATTGGGTACACCTATTACTTACAGTTGTTGTTTTGTAGAATATTGTGTCTCTATGACATGAGGAGCACCTCTAATGTGCCCTTCTTTTCTTTTACCATATTTAGCATTGGTTTCTGTAACTTAAGCTTCTGCAATGAAACAGTATGATAGGCAGTTTCTTTGTTTTATTACCTCAAAATTTCTTTCTTAATGGAATGCCTCTCGAAATGAATGTTTTCAGTAGATCTTCAGCCAAGAACATACATGCAGATGATGTCTGTTTGCAGAAATTCAGAAATTATAGTTTTAACCATATTAATTGGTTGTCTGTATTCTGATCTAACTCTTCCTTTTTTCCTTTTTTACTACAAATTAAAAATATGCTGATAATACGTACTAAGATCCATGAAACTACTCAAAGAACTCATCTAGAAGTTCAATTTTTGTAGATTTCTACTTGTTTGGCCCTCTAAGGATTTGATTTTCAATCAGCAATTGGAATAGGTGATGATATTTGTATTCATATAATTTAAAAGAACATCCTTTGGACTTGCTGGTTTCCTTTAAGATGCATCCACAAGATTTTATTTAATTGAGGCCCAAATTTCTTTTTATTTTTTTTCCTTTCTGAAAATATCTGCACTTTACTTGTTCAGTTGTTCTGTTTCTCCTGTTCATTCATTGTTTTCTTAATTTTTTATTTTTTTGTATTTCCAGATTAAACCATTGAATCACTCTCATGATTTACCACCACCAGGGAAAAAGGGGCGTCCTTACATATGCAGTTGCATGATTTTCATGCGTCCTACAGATGGAGCAAAACTAGTTTTGAAAAAGTGGATTGAAGAACTTCAGATGCAGCCATGGTCTAAGACTAAGAAATCTAATGATCAGCCGGCTTTTAACTGGGCTTTGATGAAAACTGCTAAAGAGGTTTGTAACATTTGCCCTTTTTTTTTGACCCCAGTTTGTATACTAATTATGCTAATAACTAACATATCAAGGAAGCTTTCTAGTGTGCTTAATCAATTGTTTAAATGGTCAGTTGCGAAGTTTCTGATGAAAGTATTGCAGATCATGTCATAATGGGCTTTTGTATAAAACTTTAAATCCTATCTACAAATTGCTAAAGTTTATTGAAGGTTTACTTGTTATTTTGTTTCTTGATTTGATAGTTCAAGTTCAACTAGTGTTGCTTAAGTAGTGTTTAATGACCATCTTGGTGTTTATATTGCCATTAGTCCTTAATAATCCCCGTCTTACTTCTATCTTTGTGGTTAATGAATATAAACAGAGATGAGAGATCAAATGAGATTGACTTCATTTACAATTGACTTATTTTCTCAGTCAAACCAGAAGAGGAATCAAAAAAGGGAAAAGGGTGGAGTCAGGCGTTTATCTTTTTAACATTAAACTATGCTAATAATCTAAAGAAGTATACTTAGTGCTAGTTGTGCAACATCACTTGTTCTGTTTTTTGTCTGCCAAACCTGGCTAGTGGATTTACTACAAGATGGTAGAGTAGAAGTAACTGTGGATGATTTGTGTTCAACGAAAATTAAACAAAGGATATGCACTTATGCAGTTTCCTTTCTCAATAGAAAAGCAGAAAACAGGAATTACTCTTCCATACCAACTCAGCAAAATCAATGTTCTGTTTTTTGAAACACTGCGTTTTGGTTATGGCTATCTCACACTGCAGGAACCTGCAGTGAGTTACTCACGGCAGAGGATCCACTCACGAGATTAATGACTGTTAGAGGAAATGTTTCTGTCACTGGGGGGAGGAATTTGGAGTGTTTGTTATGAATAGAAGACACCAATCTACTCTTCTGATTGAAATAATAAACACTTAACACCTGTCATTATAATTCCGAAGTGTTAGATATCTGCTTCCATTCCCAAAGGTTATATAATAATCAGTTTAATATCATGATTCAATACATTTTCCACCAAGAGTGGTTAGTGAAACCTGTCAAAGTGGAACTCCTAAAGAATTGAATTTAGCCAGGAAGTGACAAACCCATTGCCTGAAGTTGTGCCAGCTGGTATAGTGTATTTGGCCTTGAGACTGCACAGTACTCTAGGCTTTGCAACGATGGCTTTCCTGAAAAGGTTCATAGACTATGATTTTTGTTTAGCAGGAACAAATTCCTCTTATCATCATCTTAAGGAAGGAGTTGATTTTGTGTTTTATCTCTATTTGGCATTAAACTATAAGTGTGTGTGCACTATCACACACTAAATTGGTACAAATTTATTTTTAGAATGTCTGAAAGAAGATATGTTCGTTGTTTTTCTTTCTAGTAATCTTATGTCTGCTGTTTTCTGCAGGTGGATCTATACCTGCTGCCCCAGGCTGCATTCCCCACTGGTGGATTATATTTCAAGAACAAAACATGGGTTAAGGAAACTAAAGGAATGCATGTTATAATTCATAACAACTATATCATAGGTTTTGAGAAGAAGACAAAGCGATTTCGCGACTTTGGCCTCTGGTTGGTGGATGATCATGCGCTTGAGTCACCTCTTGGGAGATTATGATTCTTTGGAGAACCATAACAATTGTTTGCTTTGATCCCAAGCATTTCAATTCACATTGCAATTCGCCGGCCGGTTTGCTCATCAACCATAACACGGCACATGTTGACAGAAGATATTCCAACTGTCTGTAACTGCAAATGGTGCCATTGGTTTACTGATGGTTTCTCTCACGCATTGTGTTCAATATCAGCCATTCATGGGGTTGCCAAATTAATCTCTTCTCATAGAAATTCTTGGGCAAGTCTGGTCTACAGAAGTTCATAGACCAATCCAATCTTGAAAGAATATAAGTTAAAGGTAGTTACCACTAAAATTTGTGTTAGTATGCTTATATGTTTATATTATAATGATTGACTTGATTTACAGATTTTTTTTTTCCTTTTTGGATTAATACTTGTGAAAATATTTTTTTGCCCTTTTCTGGTGAATTGAGCCATGAATTGGTGCAGCAAAACCATTATGATCATATTTGCATGTCGTTTTTTACAGTGAAATTATAGATAATTATCTCTTGACTTCTCTTCAAAAGAACATCAAGTGTTTGTAAAGGTATATATAATAGTATAGAACTATAGATATATAAATGACATTTTAATTTTATTCATCATATTAATTAATTAGCATACGAAATAAGAAAAATCAAGAAACAGAAAAACGTTGAGCATTCTCTTCTTTTTGGTTCTTGTCATAAAAACATGAAATAAAAGGGAAATATTTAGTCATTGGGCCAAGTAGAGTGAACAGAATTTGCATCCCAAAATGGGCCAGACTTCGTTATTCCAAAATACAATGTAGCTGATAATACTCTCAAACAGTTAACTTTTTTGTTTTTGTTGGAAATCAAAAGTTAAATATAAACTTATTATTTCCTTGACAAGAAAATAAGTTACAATTAAGCCTTATATAATCTTTTTTTTTTTAAATAATATATTGAGTGTAATTTTATCCATTTATATCACAGCCTTACAATAAAGATGTATATTATCATCATGCATGTATTTTATATAAACTTTTGAGCACCATTTAAATATGGCTTGAAGACAAAACTTGCAATAAGCATGGGCAAAATGACGTGCTGAAAAAGAATTTGTTTAATTTTCTTTTCTTACCACAAAAATAGTGAAATGAATTACGTGATAGTTTCAAACATGTCTCTAATAGAAAAGCCTAGGGATACCCTTATAAAAGCTACTTTGACAGTGATGAATCGTTGAGGCTGAAATTTCTTTATAGAGCTAACATTTCATTTATCATTTTCCTATATTTATACTTTAGGTAAAAGTACAATTTTGGTGAGTTACAGTTAGCATCAGATTTGATTTCATCATTTAAATTTCATTCAATTCCATCTTTTACATTCTTAAAATAATTCAATTTTGTCTTATCTTCAATTTTTTTTGACAAAAAATAAATGATTAATATTTTCATTTTATTGTTTTCAATTTCTATATTATTTTTTATCTTATCATAATAATTGTCTTACATATTATTAATACTTAGAAACATAAAAGACATAAATAATCTGGACAAAAATAAATAAAAGACATAAATAAAATTAAAGGGAGAAATTAAATCTCAAGATCAAGGGACTAAAATAATATTTTGCCTATACTTTGTTAAGAATCAATAATACACACACACACACACTCACACACCAAATTAATATTAAATAGCTATATATACTTTATACTATATACTATATACTTGTTATATATTTCTTTTTATTACTTTAATTTATTTAGTTTCCGCATTTTATGAAAAGCAGGATATCCACATATGTATTGGATTTTTCTTTTGTTGCGATTAGGTAGTACTATATACTGAATTACTAATATATATTTAGGTCGAGTCACATATATCTCAATTAATTATGTTACTAATTTGATCAAGGACAAGTTAAATATTTAGATGAATTTGGAGAGATAGTTTTACAATTTAGAGTCTTAGATTGTAAGAAATGGTCAAAAACTAAAAGTTGAAGCAATGTTAATATGTCTAATTATAAACGATCCTATAAGTCAATCTTTTTTAATTTCGTTTTCAGGATTTTGCCTCTTATAATTAAGTACATGCATGTGATTTATTATTACCTAATGTGAGGTGCTACATTTTCAGTAGATTAGATATCTATTAATTATACCCACCAGATAAATATCTCTCTTCTGAATACGTGTCAGCAAACCATTCTTATAGAAAGCATTTAAAATTTAAAGAGAAAATTGAACATAGAAAATGAAAACAAAAAAAATATACTTCTTCCATGATTAAGTAAGTATCCACTAACTATGAAATTTGAATTTTCTATAGTACTTTAGAGGTGTAATGCTGAGAGAAAAAAAATATAATAAAAAGAGGAAGTGTCCATGAGACCCGTTTCTTTCTCTACTTGTTCATTTCTCTTTCAATTTATAGAGGATCCAAATTACTAACTACGAATGAATGAGTGTGATGGTGAAATATCTCATTCCATAAAAATTTCTTTGGACAACCAAAATAAATAAATTATACATGCATGTTCCCTAAAAATAATTGAAAAAAATTATCAAGTGCATACTTTTCCTAATTGATCATGTCAATCTCACAAACATCCAACGCACACACACTTTCTTTCTCTCTCTCCTCTTTCTTATTTATACGCACACACAACCACAAGCAGATTTTCCCCAATAACCTCTCCTTCCTCCTTCATTTCATCATTCTCAAACCTCAATATATATACATACATACATACATGTATATATATATATAATATTGATTAACCACCTTGTATCTCATTATATTCATATCAATGGAGGCAATTACAACAACAATGGGAAGAAAATATGTTTTCTTGTTGTTGTTGTGGAATATTGTTAGTATTAGCTTCAACAATAATATTGGAGTCCAATTTGTGTGTTGTCGTGCAGAAAATTACTTGCCTTATTCAAGAACCTTCTCAAAGGGCCATTTTCATGAAGCTATGCTTAGACTTGAAGCTCTTAAGGACTCCATTAATAAACCACCTTCACCTTCACCTTCAACTTTTTCACCTCCTTCTTCCTACTTTCTCTCTCCTAGCCCATCATCTCTCCCATCAATGGTATTATTACATTAATTTGTTCAATTATTAAACATAATCATATGTAGTACTTTTCCTTTCACTTGTATATTTGAAATCAAATCTTCTTTGAAATGGGTATCTGGTGAAATTTTTAAAGTGATGATGGGACAAATTAAAAGCCATACTAAAACATAAAATAAATATGTTTTGTCTCACTTTAAGAACTTCACCAAGATCTTGACCCTTTCATGTGTAAAAAACTATATATAATCATTTACATTTAGGGAAGACATCATCAAATTAATGTTTGATCATATGTATATATTTAATTTTTCTTTCTTTTTTTTTTTTAAAAAATATACATATGTTGTGTTTGTGTAGGGTGTGATGAAGAGGCCAAGAACATACCTTGTGACATCTTACGGTGCAGATCCAACTGGCAATTCAGATAGCACAGAGGCAATTCTTGAAGCCATAGGAGATGCAATAGCCAATGCTTCTTCAATTAATAATAATAATAATAAGGAGAAGTCATTGATGCAAGGTATCACTGATCTTGGTGGTGTACATATTGATCTTCAAGGTGGCAGCTACCTAGTCAGCCGCCCGGTCCGGTTTCCGGCTGCCGGATTTGGAAACCTCGTGGTAATTATCAATTTTTTTGGTTGATTATTAATTAGTATTGGGTATTTATTAATTGTTCATTGATCATCAATGTGAAGATGATGATAAACACCTAACTATGTGAAGTTGGTGTGTTCTTGGTCATTGTGTATGTTACGTGGCATATACTGTTTTCAAAGAGCTAAATTTTCCTTAATTGGAAGAATGTATGTAGTAGGGTAAACTTTTCTTATGGCGGCAGTGGAATTTTAGAAATTCCATCACACTAATTTTATGTAATTAGACTTTTCAATTCTTTTCATTCTCTCATATATATATTCTGTTTATTTGATATATATATATATATATACACATTTGCATGTCCTTTTATATATATTAGTTTCATTAATCTGTGAAATTTTTATGATTTTTTTGCTATTTAATTAAAGGAAAAAAACTTTGTATATCTGCCTGTATTTCTTTTATAATTAATTTGACTTACTAAATTTCAATAAACCAGATTTATAAATTTTGCCCAACTTAAATTCAACCTTTTTGGGGTACGATTCAAAATCATTTACCTAAAGACAAATAGACAATAGACTTAGAGTAAAATAAAATATCAATTTAGTATACAGTTAGTCAAAATGGTTAAAATGGCATGATCAGGAAATTTAATTGGCTCTAGGAGCTAGAGACTATGTTCCTGTAGAGATATTGAAATTTCTTGATATTTAATAGCTAATAAAAGTATGTATTACAGTGATGTAGAATCATATAATAAAATAAAATAAACTATGAGATGTTAAATATATAATTTACCATTATTTATCTTATTTAATATATAATATAAAATCAACTACAATTTTTTTTAAAAAAAAAAACTTATATTTTATTTTATGTCTTTAAAATTTAAAAATGATATCATGACACAAAATTTCAAGGCAACATGCATTGTTTTTCTTTAATTTTTTCTGCTCATCAGCACAAAAATACTAGAAATTTGAAGTGTCATGTTGATTATTTATATTAATTAACATTTTTTTTTCTTGAACAGATCCATGGTGGAACTATAAGAGCCTCAGAAAATTTCTCATCAAATGGGTATCTCATAGACTTATCAGAATCTTCAAACAATGGAGAAAACCCCCAAAAATCTTCATCATCCTACAATTATGAATTCATTACCCTAAGAGACCTCTTATTGGACTCAAACTTCAAAGGAGGAGGCATTTCAATAGTAAAATCCCTAAGAATTAGCATAGACAATTGTTACATCACTCATTTCACCACTAATGGAATCCACATCCAAAGTGGTCATGAGACCCTCATAAGAAACTCCTTCCTTGGCCAACACGCCACCGCGGGTGGTGACCCGGGTGAGAAGGACTTCTCGGGCACCGGGATAACCCTAGCCGGCAACGACAATGCAGTCACCGATGTTGTCATATTCTCGGCCGCCATAGGAATGATGGTTTCCGGGCAGGCCAACACAATTTCTGGGGTACATTGCTACAATAAGGCCACATCATTTGGAGGAGTAGGGATCTATTTGAAACTTTCCGGGTTAACACAGACTAGAATTGTAAATTCCTACATGGATTACACAAGCATTGTGGCGGAAGACCCAGTTCAACTTCACATTTCTAGCAGCTTCTTCTTTGGAGATGCCAATGTAGTCCTAAAATCAGGGAGTGGAAAAATAAGAGGGGTCACAATTGTGAATAACATGTTTTCAGGGACCAATGGTGGAAATATTGTTAAGTTGGATGAATCAAAGGGAGGGGCTTTTAAGCAAATAGAGCAAGTTGTGGTGGATGGGAACAATGTGAATGGGATGAAGTTGAAGGGTACAATTGCAAGAGGAAAAGTTGAAGGGAAAGGGACATCATGGGAAATAGATTTCAATGATGTTTTGATATTTCCTAACCTTATAAAACATGTTCAATACTCATTTTTGAGTAATAAGGGTTTTCCAAGTCATATACTGAGGAATGTGTCAGAAAATCGTGTGGTGATTGAGACAAATGAGGTTGTGGATGCACAAGTTTTTGTCACAGTGAATCAGTGCTCTGAAATATGATGTATGAGCAAGAAATTAAGTTTGAGATTAAGCTAATGATGATGATGATATAAATTTTTGGGTCAAAGTCAAAGACTCGTATCATATGACTTGAAACAAAAAAAGAAGGAAATTTGCATACTTTGGGTGCCTTTTTTTTAATATATAGAAGAGAGCCTATACATTAAGAGCTTGGGGGTTATTGTTTTTTATAGCCTCGAGAGTCTCTCATATATACAAGAGATAAAGTTATGAAGAATTCTATGCATTTTAACTATTTTTAAAATTTTTAAGTTTATAACATATATATATATATATTATACAGTTACTGTAAATGGCTAAAATATGGGAGATGCTTTTAATGTTAGAAAAATATAGTAGGCTTTTGATAGAACACGAAAACAGAGTAGGCTTTGATAGTGTGGTCACTGTCCTTAAGGAAATTAAGCCCCCACTATTTATATGCTGCTGGGTGTTTATGGCAGATTTCCTCCAGGATTTACAAAGCCTGGTGTTATAGCCAGCAATACTATAACACCTTCTGAACACAAAACAGAGAAAGATAAGTTGAATATGAGATGCTCTGTTTTTTGAGAAAAAGTGTTATTTATAGGAAAAATCTGAACAGATGCAACCTTTCAGATTCTAACATAAATAACAGGTTACAACCTTTCATAAATGAACATCCATATCTGTTTAAAAGTGAACAATCATGTCTCTTCAGGATTAAAC
>QANZ01039713.1:9921-23776 GCA_003254925.1 Chamaecrista fasciculata
TTTTTGAATTATAATATTAAGTTTAATATTATAAATCAAAAGATATATTGAGATATCTTAGGATATCCAATATCTTAGAGATATCCTAATTGGATTAGGATTCCCTAAAACTAGGAATGAGAACACTATAAATAGAGGCACTAGGCACCTAACTCATAGACAATTCACAACACACATCAATTCTTGGTTAGACCAAGAATTTCGCCTAGAGCTTCTATTGAGAGTGAAAATTCGCCTAGCCCAATCAATCTTGATAATCAAGAACACTTCTTGATTATTCAAGAATCATAGATAGAGTTCCTATATTCACTTGGGAAGAAGTGAAGGAGGCTAGCACCTAGGCATCTGCCAAACTGCTCGTGTGGATCACCGGTAGAGGAAGGACACTCAGTGGACTTCTCAAATTCGCGAACACGATAAGTCATCGATTGAAACTAGGTAAACATCTTTTCTTATCTGGTATAAACATAGTTAGTGGATCCTGGAAGGAATCACAGAGTTAGCTTTTTAGTTTTATCAAGTTTTAGTTTAAAATTTTTAATTTTTTCCGCTGCGCTCCCTCTGTGATTTCCCAACACTTCTATGATTTACTCACAATCCCGACATTAATGTTATTATCTCTCACTCAGCTTCCAACTTTTCTTTGGAAGAGTTTTACTTGGGTCAAACTAGGATATTTTCTCTACAAAAATTTATCACATGTGAAACAGATCGGATTATAATTTTTAGGCTAAAGTGCACTTTTGGTCTCATAACTTTGGCAAAGGTCTCAATTTGGTCCCATAATTTTTTTTGTTGCAATTTTGGTCCCATAACTTTGGCAAAAGTCTCAATTTGGTCCCATAACATTTTTTGTTGCAATTTTGGTCCGATAACTTTTGAAAACGTCCCACCGTTGGTCCCAAACTGATTTCCATCCATTTTCTGCCGTTAAAGATGATCTGACATACTGTGTTGAATGATGACGTGGCAAATATGGGTAAAGTGGGTTTAACGGCAGATAATGGATGGAAATAAGCTTGGGACCAACGGTGAGACGTTTTCAAAAGTTATGGGACCATAATTGCAAGAAAAAAAGTTATGGGACCAAATTGAGACCTTTGCGAAAGTTATGGGACCAAAATTACAACAAAAATAGTTATGAGACCAAATTGATACCTTTGCTAAAGTTATGGGACCAAAAGTGCACTTTAGCCTAATTTTTAACATTATTTTTATTAACACCACCACTATTATCTGACATCAAATTGGCCAAATGTTCCTCTCCATTAAGAATACATTGCCATATACTTGATTCCTTTGCACTCATCTTGTGTACAAGTACAAAAAGATGGATTAATGAATGAATGAAAAAGTTAAGGATGTAATTGTGTAAATTATTAAATTGGGTAAACTCGGGTAACTCAGTTCCATATCTCTTTCATATCATACAATTCTAAAAGTTTGAGTTTCAAGTTTCGATGTTCGAAACTCAACTAACGGCACCAATTGGACAAAATATTCGTCAATTGGAGATCATGTTATTTAACCCGTCAATTGTTTTGAACCAGTTTGGTCCACACATAATATTATACATCTTTTGTTTAGTTTATCCTTTATTTTTCTTTTGGTTACATAGGTTATATTTATATAATTTTTTTAAAATGAAAATCACTATTTGGTCTCATAATTTTTATGTAGTTAATGATTTAATCCCTAAAAAATGAAATAGATGACTTGGTCCTTGATTTTTGACAATTGTGAACTATATAGTCTCTCAAACGCAATTGCACATGTGGTTTCATTAAATTCCACTATAACATCATAATTACTTACGGTGCGTTTGGATGGGAGTTATGAGTTAAAGGAGGATAATGGAGGGGGGAGGTAGTAAATGAGAGGTAAAGGATTTTTGTTATAAAAGAGAGACCCTTTTGAAAATTGGTCAAACCACATGGCCCCTTTGTGTAATTTATCCTTTTTTTTTCTGATTTGGCAATCAATTTTATATAAGGGGCTTTTGGGCACATGATGAGAAGTTCAGGGATTGTTTTGTATCATTTGAAACATTACGGAAGGTAAATCACACTTGACCCAAAGTTTCATTGCAAGAAAATGCACTTAAAAAACTCAACCTCATAGTTTCATTGCAGGAAAATGCACGTACATCATAGGAATTAGTACAAAATTTGTGTACTTACCAACCAGCCACTCTATGATTCGTTTTTCCCTTTGAACTAAGTTCTTAGGATCTTTAATCACAAGGTAGGGTTTTCTGATAGGTTGCTTATAATTCTATGGGCTTAAAATCATCCATCCCCCTCGATGTAATCCAAACTCATTTTTCTATGTAAGACTTTTGCAAATGGATCCACAATTTCTAGTCTTTACATAGTCCACACATATGGTATACCATTTCTTTGAGAAAACTTTGTCAAGACACTAACACAAAATTTACTTTATTGAGTCTCGATTTATCATTAGTGCTTATTTTAAAGTACTATCACAATATATAAATAAAAAATATTTTTCCACAAGGCACTTAAGTTACTTTCTAGCCTCTTTGCTAGTTAATGCTAATGGTTTAAGCTTAGCTTCTCTTTCCATGCCAACAATAACAACTTTTCATCAAAATTTTAATACTAAAATTCTCACAAAACAAATTTGATATTTCATTTAATACATTTGAGCTTGTACCAAAAATTAATAAACCATTCACATATAAAAAATTCAAGCTCTTAACAAACTAATTCTCAATTAACTCATGACACAAATATTTACCAAAAGTTTACTGAATTTAAATCCATTTTTCTAACACATATAAATCAATTTTTTTAGGACACTCTATTCAAGCTCCCTCGACCCCCACTATTTCTTTAATTTATAAATAATTTACTTCCACCAAGATAAAAACATAAGCCACATTAGTTAATTAATTTTTCAAAACTATCACCATCAATTTTTCGTTTATATTAATTTCTCACATCTTATGAGACCTTTTTTCTTTTCTTTTTTTCATTGACACGGTATAAAAATCATTTTTTCAATGATCAATAAAAAAAATAAATAAACATCAATTTCCAATATTCTACCAAAAGAACACAAAAGGTAAGCATACCCTCTCACCAATTCATCCAAAACATAAACATTATAAAATTACCATCACAAATTAACCACATTAGATTTTCATGCGCACATAATAAGCACATATATTAAACTAATTTTATAAGCACCCAATTTCACTATTCAATATTGTGCCCATCAACCACAGTATCACACAATTAATTTTTCTTTAGACAAGCCACCATTTAAAAAGTCACACAATAATATACTTGTCTAGAACACCCATATTCATCCACCATCAAGCTTTAAGCAATATAGTCACAAAAGACTTCTCAATACCAAAATTATATTGGATGACATTTTGCATATATAGCATCACCATTATTTTAAATATTTTCGTGAACCAACTTTATGTAAATAAACAATAAATCAATAGTATATACCTCTTGTAGAACCTCATTTATATCTTCAGCCATGAAGACACCAACATTATTCTTATTTTTCAGTAGCTACTTCTATAGAGACATGAATTACCTTAAAATTGTTGGAGTTGCTACTTGAAAATAAGAGAAACAACTAAAAACAAGAACAAACTGTTAGTAAATAAAATGCATGGTCCTGGGCTGAGGCACAAATATCTCTTTTTCTTTAAGGTAATTCACGTCTCCCATGGGTTGATTTAATCATATCACCCGGTGCAATGAATACACAGACGCGTTACCTCCAGGATACAACCGCTAAGTACTCGCCTGTTTGATCTATCACCTCTGCACTAAAGAGATAGATAGGACTCTGTCCCCCACACATTTTCTCTATCCAAATATATAAAACATATAAGCCTTAGAGTTTTGATAATTAACTAGGATATCACAACACCCATATCACCTCACCACTTATAAGATCTCTCTCATCAAAATTCTTCCATGTGATGCATATATATATACCTCCATATCATCTAGCCGTTGGCCACCATTTGAATGATTTTAATATGTAATTAACTTGCATTTTAATTGCCTAAAAATCACTCCAATGGACATCCTCATGACACACCATTTAACTACATTCATTTACTTTCAATGGAATTATATTATCATTGCACATCCTAAACCAACATCCCTTTACTTGTATAATAAATTTAATAAATTTACTATTTTGTAATAATATCCAACATTTATACATTCATTGTATGTTTTTTGTGTGCAAATAAAACTTTTGTAATAAGGCGTTTTGTACCTGCCAATTAAATAGATTATCTTTAATATCAAAATTTGCCTAAATACTAACATTTTTTGACGACAAATAAATAATTATTCTCTTCTACTAAGAACTAACAAATGAAGAAATAAATTTTATTTCTAGAATATTACCCTTAACTACTGGATAGAATTTCTGAATTAATTCAATTTTTGTATTGAACTTCTTATATCTTGAATGAACTTCTTTCTTAGCTATCTAATTGATGTATAATTCAAAATATAATGTGAAACTCTTTATTTCTTTTTTGTTGCCTAATAACACTAAATATATGACTCCTCTAGATTTGGATCTTCAAATAGGCAATATAATTATTTGTTAAGTTTTTAAAAGGTTACATACTTTTTTTTTCATTAGATATAAAAATCAAAATTTAAACTACCAAAAACTTCGTACATTTTTTTACAATTTAACACTATAGTTATTGGTTACAATATATTTATTAGGAAAAACTATGGAGGTAACATGAGATTGTGGGTATGATTTATATATTATTTATTATTTTATCACTACTTTTTGACTCCCATATTCAATTTGTAATATACTCTTCTATGCATACTTTTCGTTTTAAATAAATACTCGCAAATTTTTTTAATATTGTTGTCAAGTTTTTATAATATGCTTAAATACAACTTTTTTTTATACATATATATATAATTAAATGTTTATATTATATGAAAATGATATCACGTGCAAAGCACGTATTCTCTATAAGTGTAAGGAAATTTACAAGAAAAGATGCTTCTAATTAAATTTATTTTGATCAAAACATTCTCAAGTAGTTCAAATAACCAGTTTATAAATTGGCTTAAGTGCACTTTTGGTCCCATAACTATGATAAAGGTTTCATTTTGGTCCCATAACTTTTTTTGTTGCAATTTTGGTCCCATAACTTCTCAAAAGGTTCCACTGTTAGTCCCTTGGTGAATTCCATCCATATTTAGCCGTTAAGTATGACGTGGCATAGTAACTAGGATCATGATGCAACAAAATAAGATGAAGTGGACTGAAATAGGATCTATATGCAACATATTAAAACTTATCTATACCCAACCACAAAATATACAAAGAGTGGTACTGATAGGGACCAATCTGGTGGGGAAGAAGAGACTTCAAGCAGAAGGCACCGACAAAGTCGATGGGATCCTCAGCCAGAGTTGAACGACCAAAGCGGCGGCGACGGCGAATCGAGAAGCGGAACGAGGAAGAGGAAGTCCCGTTGGGCTGACGAGGAAGAGGAAGTACCACTCTTTGTATATATTACGGTTGGGTATAGATAAGTTTTAATATGTTTCATATAGATCCTATTTCAGTCCATTTCATCTTATTTTGCCACATCATGATCCTAGTCACTATGTCACGTCATACTTAACGGCTAAATATGGATGGAATTCACCAAGGGACTAACGGTGGAACCTTTTGAGAAGTTATGGGACCAAAATTGCAACAAAAAAAGTTATGGGAACAAAATGAAACCTTTGTCATAGTTATGGGATCAAAATTGCAACAAAAAAAGTTATGGGACCAAAATGAAACCTTTGTCATAGTTATGGGACCAAAATTGCAACAAAAAAAGTTATGGGACCAAAATAAAACCTTTGTCATAGTTTTGGGACCAAAAGTGCACTTAAGCCTTATAAATTTAACAAATGTTAACTTCTTTTAATAAAAGTAAATAATCAAATATTAAGAAAACAAATAACTTAGCTTGAAATAATTCTTCGGTAAATTAGAAGATAAATAATAGTAGAGAAGCTTCGTCAAAGAATTTGGTGGGTACTCATTTTATCTCTTTACTATTTTGATATGCATGTACTTGTATATTTCAAGTTTCCTAGAAAGGTTTACTTCAGTGGGGAATAAATGGATATGCAAATAATGAATTCTCTCTAATTTTCAATGCTACAATAAACCATTCATTAAACCACTATTTCATTTTAGCTACACAAGAAAAGTAAAGAAAGATGAAAGATTAAAAAATATGTTAAAGTGTAAGTTTGATCTTATATCTTTTGCTGAATTCTCAATTGGGTCATATATCTTTTTTTGTTGCACTTTTGGTCTCATATCTTTGCAAAATGTCCCGATTTGGTTTCATATCTTTTGATCAAGTTGCAAAATTGGTCTCATATCTTTGTAAAAGGATCAACCTTTACTTGATCTTTTTGTAAAGATACACGACTACTTCTGCACCTAACCCAAAGATATAGGATCAATTCTGCAATTGACCCAAAGATATGAGACCAAATCTATAACAAAAAAAAAATATGGGACTAAATTAGAAACTGACCCAAAGATATGGGACCAAAAGTGCAAAAAAAAGATATAGGACCAAATTGGAAACTTATCAAAAGATATGGGACCAAATTTATTCTGACCTACAAAATATATGAAAACCAGAGACATGCTTGAGCTTTTTATATATAAGCAGAAAGAACTTGTCTCCATCAACTTAGCAAACTTACAAAAACCATTGTGTGGACCACTTGACAGTCACAATCTAGCCATATTCTGATCTTGCTATATAATTTACATGAACCCTTAAAAACTACTGCAAATCCCATTTGATGAAAAGCATGAAATACATACATAGTTGTCAATACAAACGCATCCCACTATGAAACTTGCGCTCCAAGGAAGACAACTGAAGAGACCTTCTAATGCTGGTTTTGTTCTTCTTGATTGAAATAAGTTTATCATAAACACACCATGGAAAACTTAGAAAGTGAGCTCGATCTGTACCTTCATTGTATAAACCCCAATACCTTGGATGATAAGTAACATAGTACCAAGCAGAAGCTTTCGCATACACATCATTGTACCGAGAATCTTCGCCGCTTTCTTTGGTATTGAACCAGGTCCGAGCTTCTTTCCTTAAAGACCTTACAGCCATGTTAATGGCATCTGCATCCCTTCTTTTTGTGAAAGACTTGGACATTTTCATGATATTCCCACTTAGGATTTCGGCCTCCGTTTCAATACCATAGTAATCCATTAAGTTCCCCAACTTGGCGTCATAGTTGGATTTGTAATAGAAAGCATCATCAACATAATCCATAAAGCCATCAACCTCCATATCAGGGTCATACGACCGTCTAGCCACTTCCTTAGTGAAAGCCGGAGCCAAACTAGAACTCGGGAAAATTTCTTTCACTTCTCTAAAAAGCTTTCCAATCACATTGACAGATTCATAGGTGGGTTTATCAGACTTCTCCATGAAATCCGGATATTCTTTGACATAGAGTTCAGGAGGTATAACAGCTGGAACACCCGTTTTCGGGAAGTCGACTGCAATTGAGAATAGCTTTGCAAGCTGAATACATGGGTCGGCCATCGCTTTTTCGGGTTTTCGATCTGCAAATACGGTGTGAGCATTGGCAATTATTCCTAGACTGTCATTAACTATGTAGTTCACAAAGTACTCCTCAACCTCCTGCACCAACACAAGAAAGCATCTCATTAGGATATGTGTTCAGTGTTAGTTTTATCTTCAAAACAGAAAGCTAAGAAGCATTGATGGCTATAAGAACCTGAATGACAGGACAGAAATTAAAACAGAGTTTTTAGTAGTTACTTTAAATAAAAATGGCACCCAAAATATTTTGCCTGTCTATTTCTTTGTAATTTCAAGAGAGGAATGTGGAAAAGAAAATGAGAAATATAAAACAGTAGGATCATGAGATTAGAAAATTCAAATCTGAAATAGTGGAAAACGGTAAAACTAGATTCTCCCAGAAAGGAAATGGTGAATTTGCATGATATAATAGTGGTTTTGTATGCCACTATCATTTCAAAATTTTAAAATTATAGACTATTAAAAAAAGAAAATTTTTAAAACAATAAAAGACATGATGTAGGAAGTTACTCAATTTTTCTAGTAACTTCTCCCTATTTCAAAAACTTAAAATGATAAAAAAATATAGGGACAAATACTCATTTTAGTCCTCAAACTATGGGGTAGGTTTCATTTTGATCCTCAAACTTTCACATTTGTTCCGTCTTTGTCCTCAAAATGTGATTTCACATGGTTTAGGCTGTTATTTATAACCTGAATAGTTGAGATGGATCATTTCTTTTTCGTATGTGTCATAATAAGTGTATTAGCAAAGAGGGAAAGAAAAACATTCATTCTTAGTCACATGTTTGAGATAAATTTGTCAACTCACTTGCTAAGACACGTATAAGAGAGAAATGATCAATTCCAACTGTCAAAGTTACAAATAATGGTGAAAACTCAACGGAATCACATTTTGAGGACCAAAACAAAACAAATGTAAAAGTTTGAAGACTAAAACGAAACAAAAAATAGTTTTAGGACTCAAATGAAACTTACCCCATAGTTTGACGACCAAAATGAGTATTTAACCTAAAAATAAGTGATTAGCTAAGATTTCAAAAATTACTTTATCTCCTTAATCAACTCTCTAGTCTGTTTAAAAAAAAAAACGGTTACTACTTACTTCATTTAATATTTTATCAAATATCATTTTAGTATATATCATATAGTTTGAGAAATCAACAAATAGAAGGCTCAAAAGCTATATAATGAATAAGATGTTAAAGCACCCAGTAATAATATAGCCAAATTATAGATCTAAGTCTAGTAACTACAATGAGTTCAGGGAAATAAGACCTTTGAGCTGCAATCAGAGCTAAAAATGATAGACATCAGGGAAATCCAGCTTAGCATAAAAATTGAAAAAAAAAAAATACAACAATAAAATGTATGAAAAATGAACTGCTAAGCCTAAGGACTACAGCGATAGACCAAATGAATCGTCCTCATTTAAGCCATAGATGCAGCAGTTATATCGACTCTCTTTGTTGTGGAAGTTCATGCTGGAGTTCAATAGATAGTTGACATATAACTTCAACTTTTCCCTCTGATTTTTGTAGGAAATGCTTTGGCATGAGTAAGGATCAAAACACAGGGAGTTTTAACACTTATTAAAATGAATCTTACCTTGGATAACACCCACATATTACATCAACCAAAATTGTGAAATTAATATTCATGATTTCAACAATTAAGACATCCTGTATGCAGTAATTAACATTTCCTTGTTTGTGAAAAAATATGCAAAAGAACAACCTTGAGTAATATGGCTGGTGATGATGAGGCAACATTCACTTCAAGATTATACGTAATGCTGGGATATATATAATGACAGTAAAAGCATGCTACCGCAAATATCTTGGAATATCATATATCCAATAACATAATTCTACTGCCATCACAAGAAATAAAAAGGCAAAATGCTGCTTGCATGTCTCAGTTGTGCAAGAAAACAATTCAATACCTCTATCATTACATCATGATCCAATTGCATACTTGGGGCAGGAGTATAATCCATTGGTGGGACTTGGAGAGGTGGAACCAATTCAGAATCCCAACAAACAAAGTAGATGTCTCCATCCAGATCGCTCCCCGAACACTCATTTGGATGCGGTCTTATATCAGAAGTCAGTTATCAGAGAGAGTAGACAAATTATAGAAGGAAAACTGAATACACATGACAATTAAGTAAAAGAAGCGCCTCAATTTACTGGAAAATTTTTCAAATAACAAATGTAACTTTGCCTTATGTTATATGATTCAATGGCTCATCAAATAAGGTACACCAGATCAAACCCCAGTTCTTTAGACTTGTTTCCACATGAATTGAAATTTCAAGCAAGTCTTGCAAATATTTGAGAATATCATTATTATAATTACACCTATATCTGACATGGACATACTCACATACGTATAATATATTGTCCCCACATTGTGTTAAGTTTAAAACACGTGTTATTTGCAACTTAGAAGTGCTTGTGTGACACAGACACACAGTTAGGCAGAAAGACTAATTTTTCACGATAGACTCACAAATTCTGGAAGTAGTATCTTGCAGACTAAACAGGATATTTTGACATTTTATCTTTTAGGTTACAGAAGTTAGATAAACAAGGATATTTACATTAGCTCATGGAAAGCAGAAGCAAGTAATGCATCAAGTTGCTAGTGCAGGAAGAATATGTCAGCTACAGTGGACAGGTAAATAAAATATTCATGACTATGATTTTAATACACATGATGCTGCAAAACATTATGGACCACTTGAAACAGTCAAGGCTAAATGCAATCCATCAAATCCCATCTATATGTATAAGGATTTTCCAATTAACAATACCACAGGATGATGCTAATCCCAAGTATTGCTTTATTAAAAAAACACGAATACCAAGCAAAATAAGGATGCATGTACAGTTGAATACAAAAGCAATGCAGCCATATACTTGTTATTTCAATCATATAAAATAATGGAAATCCTAGAAACAAAATACTTACCTGCGTCCTTTTTGAGGGAAAACAACACAATCGACCATGTGGTGCAGAGCTGGCACATCAACAGCCTTTAAAACACGCACATCACCTGGATGCAGGCATGGGTTTTTTGCAACAACTACTTTATCTGTAACTATCAAAGAACTCTCTGAACCAAATACAAAAGAGTTATCAGATTTCTGAATGTGCCTGTTGTTAGAAAATTGCACAAATACTTGACCATATTCCAAGGTTCTTGTTTCATCTAGACATCCCATCATTGCTCTTCCATTTGGAACAAAAACTCTCGTTTTGAGTCGCAATTCCAACAATTTTGATGCCCTAAATGTCCATAGCATCATTGAAAGAAAAGGTTCAGCATCAGGGTTATAGCCACAAACGAGTATCTCCTTCAGAATATTAGAGATCTCACCAGGTGACATCAAGTCCAGCGACTCCTGGGCCGATAACGAATCTGTTAGCAAAGAGTCCAGTTGATTTATAGCTTCCTTTTGTTTTTTCTCAAAAACATGATCCTCGACACCAAGAGTAGATAAGAGAGTAATTAACTGTCGATTCAGATAACAAGGCTGAAATTTACTACATGCCAAAACATCTAGTTTTGTGTTATCAGAATCATACTTGAGCATGCTTGTCCTCAACGATAATTTGGCTGATGAAGTTGGGTCAACAGCCACAACTCCTTTGTACCCACCATACCGAATCTGAAAGGCAGATGGAGTGGAAGATTTATGGCCACATTTTACAGCCACTTTCCTGGCAAATTCAGCAGATATTTTCCCAATTCCATCAGAGAATACATAATTAATTTCCCCATTTCTAACCTCCACATCAGAAATAACTTCAATTTCATGCCGGTCAACACTTAAAGTTTCAGTTGATGACCCAAAGGATTGCCCCAATCTAGCAGCATATTTAGCCACATTTCTAATCTTGCAAAAGTTTCCCATCCAATTTCTTATGGTAGTAGCATTAAGTCCAGATCTTGGAGAAGCAAACATCCATAAAGAATTTTCACGCAGTTGACTTGATGAGAATGCTAGAAATTCAAACTTCATATCACCAATTACTATGCCATTTCTAAGAATAGAAAGGATTCTTGTGTAGATTCCAGTTTTCCTGCTCTCAGATGAAGGTGATCGTGAAGATAAATCTGTTGAAAACAGTTTATTCAACTCCTCGTCCACAAATGAAACACGTAAAAAGTTATCAATATATTCATGGAACTCGCGGAGAACACGATTGGAGACATTAATCTCTGGGCCACAGAAATACACCTTGCAAGGTGTAATCTGAACCCTGCGCACATATACCAAGCCAGCATCTAAGGATATGGCAGGTGACTGGGGAGGATGCTGCAATGCACAGTATTTTCTATACTGTTCAATCATCCACTTTGAGGGTTCAAAGCAGAATTCCTTTGAATAATACATTTTATCTAAAGCATATTCAATAAATACTTGGCCCATTCTATGTGGATCAACCAAACGATAGAAGACACTATCAAGCGCTGGACCTGCAAGACAGCCATGCTGAAGCAATGTGTTCACTTTAAACAGGATGTCATATGGTATCTCGATGTCTCTAGGAGGAGCAACAATAGGGACTAGATCTGACTTGATAGAAAAAGGATATCCTTCCTCTAAAGTGTATTTCCTCTCACTTTCCTTATAGTAAACAAAGTTTTCCCTGAAATTCGGAAGACTGTCATTTGGGAGTTCCAAACATAAAGCAGAAGACTGCCCAATACAGCCAAAAGGAGTGAAATCTGTTGCCCTGACCCACTGATCATCAGGAATATCCTTACAATAGTAAAACGGATCTTCACGTGGCTCTCTTTTAAAAACCCGAGGGGCACCGAGTAACTGACAATTGAAAAATAAAATGATAAATATATGAGATTCATCAGATATCATATATGCAGGACGATGCAAATTACAACAACAAGCAATTACAGAAAACAGACAATCAAAAGAATCAATAAGAGCCATTGTCATGGATGAAAAAAAATTCACTTTCAATAATAACCTAGTGAAGATAAGATCGAATAAATTCTCACAAGTATTAATGTGAATGAAATTTGGTTGGTGACCTTTTGTATAAAAGAAATTAAACCTATGAACACAACCCAGACTACACTCCATTCTTACCACTTGAGCGCATCCTAGGTGACCTATTTTATCAAAATTTGGTTGGTGGCTTTTTCCTTTCACTATCTAATACTAGCATGAAGTGTATTAAGGAAAAAAGAAGAGGACAAGTTTTCAAAGTCAAACCCTGAGTCCCACCCTCGCCTCCTCCCTCCACAAAGAAAAAATAGAAGTTATATATAACAACCTGAATTAGAAGATACTTTCGAAATGATCTATGCAGCTCAATCTGCCAAACATTCTCATACGAAAGCTCAAGTTTATACTTATCTTCCACCTTTTCAAGAGGTATAAAGAAACGTAGCTTTTTCATTCCAATCCCAAATTCTACACGGACTTCCTCCTCTTTCCATAAATAACAGAATTTTTCCTCTGAGATCTGACAGCCAAAATGCAGTTTCACATTCTTCAAAGTATGCAATGGAACTCTTGGCTTTGCTATAATATCCCTTTCTAGTTCCCGGGCCTTCAGATAAGAATTTCGGTAATACAATCCCCCTTTAGCTAAGGAGATGATACTAGAAGCACCTTTTGAGTTGGTGAATTGAATAATAGCAAATGCTCTTCCTCTACGACCATTGCCTTTCCTTAGCTTCATAGAAAAGACAGTTTCTTGACCAGTGTAGTTTTCTACAAACGCTATTACAGTGTCTTTAGTCACATCAGAAGGGAATCCATATAACTCAATTGTTCTACCCATCCCAAAATGCCAATTCTTATCCTGGAAAAGAGATTAAACAAATCACCAATGAGAAAAGAAAAAGGACAGAAAGGGTAATACGTATATGAGTGTGTGGGTTTGATGACTTTGATCAGTTATTTTGCCACAGTATGTTAAAGGTGCAATTCAAGCTATTTTCCGGCATATTTTAATATGTGGCAACGGAAATAAAAATACATATTCTTGATGAAGTAATAAAAAATTATGCACATTATTCTAACTGACATGGATGACAGAGCGAATTAACCCAGCTAATAAACGAAATTTTCTGTGATTATTTGATGGATGTCATAGTGCTGAACTCTTGCCCCAAACATGGCACTTTAAAGATTAACATACAGAACAATACACCTAAAGAGT
>QANZ01039722.1:0-12456 GCA_003254925.1 Chamaecrista fasciculata
GGAAGTTTATATAAATGCTCAAAAGAGAAAAGATGGGAGCTATGTGAACGAGGAGACACGAGCAATAGTGGTAAGGGCTAAATCATATGCTTTTGGATTTGTGCAAGTTTCTGTTTTTGTGGCTGAAGTTCTAAGGGTTCTTAATAATTGGACACTTTCAAAGCACTATTGATGTTTATAAAAAGTCTAATTTTGTTGCTNTTAGACATCCTAGAGATGGTGAAGCATGGAAGTCATTTGATTCTGTTTTTTGTGGCTGAAGTTCTAAGGGTTCTTAATAATTGGACACTTTCAAAGCACTATTGATGTTTATAAAAAGTCTAATTTTGTTGCTGGACACTGGACAGTACAAGAACAAGTACTTAATGGTCATTTTTGTGCTATTGAAACTCAATTTCTTGAATGCAAAATTCTGGTTTTGTGGCTGGAGTTTTAGTTATGTTTAAATGGTCATTTTGGGGATGTCCTAATATGTTCTAGTCCATCGTTCATGCTTGCCTTTAAATATCTCATAGATTTCGCCTTTTGCAATTGTAGATCATGTTGGGGTTCCTCCTGAAACCTTATGAATTATGGTGCAAATCTGTTTTGTGTTTTCTCATAATTGGTTAACTTCTGAGAGTGTATGTTCCTTTTTTTTTCATACCTATGTAAAAATATTTAAGAGGGAGAACTATTGAATGAAAACTAAAAGGAGTCTCTTCTCATGGTAATGATTTTGTTTCACTAAAAGCAGGTAGAGATTCACTTTGAATGCTTTTTCTTTTTGGGAATGATAACTGAATTTAAATCGGTTATTGGCTTTCTATTTCTTACTACTATTGTAAAACTTCAAACTGCACGTGGATATATTCCGAAATAATCCAATATTTCCAACGTGTTTCATCACATACATATACACGTGTGTGTGTGTATTTTAGATTCTCTTTTTCCTTTTTGAGATATATACATTTAGTTCTTGAAAAGTGCCATTGTCAAGTTTTATATCGCAGCTTCTTTTTTCTCTTGATAATTCTCATCATAAATCTCAGTAGCAGGTGGTAAATGCCAAAATCATGATGCTAATTTTATATTTCATCTTTCAAGATCTATTGATATTTGATAGAACAATCTTAGCTTTTAGGAAGCATACTTCAAAATCCCTGGTTATCCTACAATTTACTGATGTAGCAAATAAATGTAGTTGAGGGTGTTGTGTATGCACTACTTACATGGGAATTTGGTTGTACTTCAGTATTAAATGGATCCTCTCCATTTCCTAATAAGTGAAGAGGGTAAGTTTCACAAATAGAAAGAGAGGAGAGAGAAGATTTTACTGAGCTNGAATAGTGATGAAGAGGATGAAATGGTATTTGGTTAATTGATTTGTTGTTTTAATTATATTTACATTCTTAACTTTGATTTTGATACTGAGCTGTGAGTCCCACCTGTTTCATTTTTTTTTCCTTCTCTCTATCTCTCCAAAATATACACAAAATGAAGAGGATCCTGAGCTGAAATGAAGCTTCACAATCTATTAACAACTAAGAAGAATGAGCTAGAATGACATCATTTGATTCTTTTTACATGTTATGTTTCTCTTTTGCAGTGTCCAGACTATTTTGTTGTCCTAATATGTTCTAGCCTCCTTTATAGCATAATCTTAAGGGCTAAATCATATGCTTTTGTATTTGTGCAAGTTTCTGTTTTTGTGGCTGAAGTTCTAAGGGTTCTTAATTTTGTTGCTGGACACTGGACAGTACAAGAACAAGTACTTAAT
Organism: Chamaecrista fasciculata; assembly: GCA_003254925.1. Lineage (NCBI taxonomy): Eukaryota > Viridiplantae > Streptophyta > Magnoliopsida > Fabales > Fabaceae > Chamaecrista > Chamaecrista fasciculata. Next base: position 1,760 of record QANZ01039722.1, read on the forward strand.
GGTCATTTTTGTGCTATTGAAACTCACTTAATTTCGTCTGAATTTCTGTGTATTTAGTTAAAAAAAAAAGTTGGAATGAAGAATGAAACAGTTGAAAGTAGTAAAGGGTAGGGGACAAGAGTGGCCAAGGATGCTGAAGAGGGGATGGGATGTTAACCACTAAAGAATAAAAGGATGAATGAATTGAAAAGTAGTACTAAAAAAGCGATAAGATTGAGAGAGTTAGGTATTTTTCTGGTTTGTGCTCTGTTTTTTTGGCTGATAATGATTATGAGAGTTGGGAATGGGAAAGGAAGGGACCATTGCGAAATTTTTAGTGAGTTTCTTTTAAGAAATGTGTTGGGGAGGTTGTTGAAAATCGCAGAATCACCCCCAACAAAGTGAGTTTCTTTTAAAATTTTTAGTCTAATTCTCTTTTTTGTGGCTTCAGTTATGTTTGTAATTGGTATTTTCTCACAATGTTCTATGTAGACAGATTCTTAAAAATTAAAATGGGTTATTATGGGTTTGGTTCAATGGGAGTGTTGATAAAGTTGAAAGTTTGAAAGTATCAAGTTGGTTTAGACAAAAAAAAATAGGTAGGCCACGTTTGATCTCCATTGGTTTAGAAAACTGGTGGCTGAAAAATGGTGGCTGAAATGTTCACATGTGGAAGCAGCTTTTGTGGGATATAAATCTTGTAGTGTTGTTTTGTTTTACAGGCATGTTGCTTATTTTCTGGATTGTTATATTTTGGGTGCATGTAGTAGAGTAAGGCTTTGGTCTATTAAGACATTTGTTTAACATTACAATTTCTTTTTAGGAAAAAATTGAAGAGAAGCTTGCTGAACAACAATCTCAACCATCATACACTCCTATAGTTTCATCAAATGATGCACTTGGTCAAGTTCTTGGAAAAGAACATTCTGGAAGAGTGCGTGGTTTGGGAACGGGGCCATGTCCCTCAAAAGTTTTCCGTTTCCATAACTCAAGTTTTGGTATTGGTGAAACTTCAAATAATGCTTCTATGAGATCTGAGTTAGCTTCAATGCAACAAAAGCTTGAAATATTAGAAGCTGAGAGAGCTCGTGAACAAGCTGAGAGAGCTCTTGAGCAAGCTGAGAGAGCTCGTGAGCAAGCTGAGAGAGAAGCTGAGAAAGCTCGTGAGCAAGCTGAGAGAGCTCGTGAGCAAATTGAAAGAGCTCGTGAGCAAGCTCGAACAGATGGCATACTTAAGTATCTAGTTGAGCATATGGGACTTAAGATTCCTTCCTCGCTTCTTGGTCTAGTAAGTATTTATCTTTTCAATGATTGATATGCTATAGTATTTATATATATATATATATTTATGTATTCTTACAATTTTTCAAATTTTTTTACAGCCACCTGATGTAGGCAGCACAGAAGCATCACCAAGAGAAAATAGACCATCATCTGGAGCTAGTCATGACCCGTCGCCACTGTGAACATATAATATTTTGAAATCACTTTGATATTTAATTGTTAGGATGATTATGCATATATATGTTTGTGATGTTGTTAGGATGACGCTTTGCCATATATATGTTATGACTTTTGTAATGTTTTAATTTTAATAACATAAATTTGGTATTTTATGAAATTTTCAAGATTGTTGTCAATTTATCTTTTGTAATGTTGATTTTAATTTAAAATTAATTTTAGGTTAATTTTAATTTTAATTTTATTGGAATTTATAAAAAAAAATGAAGAATATTTCTAGCGACGGTTATAAGCGTCGCTAGATATGACTGAGGAGAGCGAAATCTGTCTTGTTTTAGCGACGGTTATAAGCGTCGCCAGATGCCGACGGTTATAACCGTCGCTAAATCTAGTAGGGAGATCGGAATTTACCTTGCTTTAGCGACGCTTATAACCGTCGGCATCTGGCGACGCTTATAACCGTCGCCAAATAAGTTTAGGGAGAGCGAATTTGGCTGAGTCTAGCGACGGTCACAACCGTCGCTATGCTTTATCTAGCTACGGTTGTCCCTACGGTTGATAAAACCGTCGCTAAAAGGCTCCCGACGCTGTGTTTAACGACGGTTTCAGCAACCGTCGCTAAACCCGACTCTAAACCGTCGCTAAATTCCGGTTTTTTTGTAGTGCATGTCATAGATCTTCTTAACAATGATAGTTGCTCTTCCTCTCATTATTATAGTGCTCTTATATCTTCTTGTAGGTCAAAGTTTGGAGGTCTTCATCAATTTAAGTTGCAACATGTTCAAAGAGAAGGGAACCAACGTGCAAACATCCTTGCGAAATCTTCTTCTCAGGATACTTTTGACTTAGTTGTTTTTGATAGGATGCCTGCCTTTTTGAATGTAATTTTTCTTGCTGATTTTGTGGGGACTTGTTACCCCGTAGAATAGGTGTTGGTTAATCTTTCTTTGTAACCCTGGATGTTTTATTTTAATGAAGTTCCCTTTTTATGAAAAAAAAAATCTCTTTGCTTAAGTTTAAATGCGACGAAGTCAGAGTTATAAGTTTATTTCAATTTTTAGCAAAAGAAAAAGTTTATTTTAATTAATACTTTGGGACTATCAACAAATAAGGTTAAATCAAGCTCTAAAAGTGGGTAATTTGTTTTATAATCAAATACGTAAAATTGGTCATATCTCTCTTATTTTAAGTCTAAATACTTTAAATTTGAAACTATGTGCTAACTCTTAAATAATTCTTTTTCTACCCTGTTAAGATTATTAGCAAATGAAGTTAAATTATATCCCGAAAGTAAGTTTGAGAGCAATTTGAAATATCATGAAAATATGTAATACTAATACAAAACAAATAAAAGATAAGGGACTGATTTGAAATTTATCACATATATAAAGGACCAATTCGAGACTTTGGTCTTATTGGTATTATTGTAATTTACTAGTTATTCATTTTTTTAAAAGCAGAATAATATAAAAATTAAATTAAAAAAGCGGTGATGTTGGTGGGAGTAAATGAATGCACTAGTATTAACCAGACTTTTCTTGGCGAACACATTTGATTTTGATAATTCCCATTTTGAAAATTTAAAAACTCTTAACAACGAGCTTTCTAGAAAACAAAACAGACAGGAATGAATGAAATGAAGAAGAATCCAATCTGGGTATAAACACTTATTACCATTATACCATACTAGTATTATTATTTTAATTTTCCGCGTACAGCAAAACCACTCACACAAATGACAAATCACAATACCACTATTTATTATTATTCAATTCAATAAAAAGCAATTACTGAAAATACCTCCAAAACCAAACACGCCCCTAGTAATCCCACTTTTCTCTTTCCCACTTCCATTTCAGTATTCTCCATTCTCACACACATATATATATACTTCCATTTGTCTCTCACAGACTCACACAACTTCTAAAATTAAAATCAAATTCCATACTCCTTCCTTCCTAGCAAATTTGGCTCTCTCTCTTTCTCTTTCTTTTCACTTCAATTTCTCCTTCAACCCAAAATCACCATCATCATCATCAATGGACACCAATATTGGAGCTGTTGACGCCTGTAAACCCGCCTCCAACGACGTCGGTCACCCACCAAACGGCGCCGTTTCGACCATCCAGAGCTCTGTTTCTCCGTCGGTAATCAGCTCCTCCGACGCCACCCTCGGCCGCCACCTGGCTCGCCGTCTGGTTCAGGTCGGCGTCACCGACGTCTTCTCCGTTCCCGGCGACTTCAACCTCACTCTTCTCGACCATCTCATTGCTGAGCCCGGACTCAACCTCATCGGCTGCTGTAACGAGCTTAACGCCGGCTACGCCGCCGACGGTTATGCCCGGTCCCGCGGCGTCGGCGCCTGCGTTGTCACTTTCACCGTCGGTGGCCTCAGCGTCCTTAACGCTATTGCCGGTGCTTACAGTGAGAATCTGCCTCTCATTTGTATAGTCGGTGGTCCTAATTCCAACGACTATGGCACCAATCGGATCCTCCATCACACCATCGGCTTACCCGATTTCTCTCAGGAGCTTCGCTGCTTCCAGACTGTCACTTGCTTCCAGGTATTAATTTCATTTTCGCTTCTGATTTTTTACTTTCAGTGAATTCTCGATTCATGCACGTTAGGTGCTTGTGGTAATTATTTCGGGTTCCCTGCAAAATTCTTGATCATAGATTGGTGTCTCCATGTGTTGTAGTTGTGAACTTCTGATTTTACTTTCAGTCAATGCCGAGTGAATTCTCGATGCACGTTAGATGTTTGTGATAATTTCCTAGAGAAATATATATAAATCATGGGTTTCTCTGTTTTGTGTATGTGAGATTGTGAACTTAATTGTTTGATCTGATCATGTAGGCTGTGGTGAATAATCTAGAGAATGCTCACGAGCTGATTGATACAGCAATCTCAACCTCACTGAAAGAAAGCAAGCCTGTGTATATAAGCATAGGTTGTAACTTGCCTGGGATTCCTCACCCCACTTTCAGCCGCGAACCTGTTCCATTTTTCTTATCTCCAAAGTAATCTAATCTTCTTGACCTTTTGGTTTGGTTCTCTGTGAAGATCTCACAACATTTTTTTTCCCATTATATTGATTGATTTAATTACCTTTTGATGTGTTCTTTTTGCAGATTGAGTAACAAGATGGGGTTGGAGGCTGCAGTAGAAGTAGCTGCAGAATTCCTCAACAAGGCAGTGAAACCAGTTCTAGTGGGTGGTCCTAAGCTACGAGTGGCTAAAGCAAGCGACGCATTTGTTGAACTAGCTGATGCTAGTGGTTATGCACTTGCTGTGATGCCATCAGCTAAAGGGCAAGTTCCAGAGCACCATCCTCACTTCATTGGAACTTACTGGGGTGCTGTGAGTACTGCTTTCTGCGCCGAGATTGTCGAATCTGCCGATGCATACTTGTTTGCTGGGCCTATTTTCAATGATTACAGCTCTGTGGGGTACTCACTTCTTCTCAAGAAAGAGAAGGCGATCATTGTGCAGCCTGATCGGGTTGTGATTGCAAATGGCCCTGCATTTGGGTGTGTGCTGATGAAGGATTTCCTGAAAGCGCTTGCTCAGAGACTTAAGCATAACAACACTGCTTATGAAAACTACCATAGAATATATGTTCCTGAAGGGAAACCATTGAAGGCTGAACCCAAAGAGCCTTTGAGGGTTAATGTTTTATTCCAGCATATACAGAAGATGCTTTCTGGTGAAACAGCTGTAATTGCTGAGACAGGGGATTCATGGTTCAATTGCCAAAAGCTGAAATTGCCCAAGGGTTGTGGGTAAGCACTAAGCAAAGCACCTATGTGAATTTGGAATTTGGATTCTCTAATGCAGTTTGTGCATTTTAGAGAGAGATAGAACAAGGTAGAGAGAGAAGGAGTGGGTTCTAAAATAATAAAAGTGTAAAGGACTCACATTTTCTTTCTTTGCCTTTTTCTATCTCTTTCTAAACTGCAGAAATTGTACCAAGTATCGCATTTCAGAGGATCCAAATCCAAGAATCTGGTCCATGATATTTGTAATCTAATATAAGCGTAAATGTAATGTGTTTATGCAGGTATGAGTTCCAAATGCAATATGGATCAATTGGATGGTCTGTTGGTGCGACTCTTGGTTATGCACAGGCTGTTCCCGAGAAGAGGGTGATTGCTTGCATTGGCGATGGAAGCTTTCAGGTTTGGTCTCAATCTCATATATGTCTGGAGAATTTAGCAAGAGTGTACAATACAAGTTTTCTCTGGATCAAGTTCTAAAATAATGCCTTGTGTTGTATTGCAGGTGACTGCACAGGATGTATCAACAATGCTGCGATGTGGGCAGAACACCATCATCTTCCTGATTAACAATGGTGGATACACCATTGAAGTTGAGATCCATGATGGGCCTTACAATGTGATCAAGAACTGGAATTACACAGGGCTGGTGGATGCAATTCACAATGGCGAAGGCAAATGCTGGACTGCCAAGGCAAGTCTCTTAACCCAGTTCATTAATCAATAAGGATATATACTTTTTCGTCCTTAAATTTGTTTTAGAACTACGAGTTTAGTCCCTGTAATTCTAACATTCAGGGACTAAATTTCAATTTTAGGAAAAATTTAAGGACTAAAAAATGGATTTTCTCTTGATTAATTCTCCACAAAATGCTGATATTATTGTATCCATTCACTTATACATATGTGGCTTACTTTCATTTACAGGTGTTCTGTGAAGAAGAGCTAGTTGAAGCAATTGAAACAGCCACAGGACCCAAAAAGGATTGTTTATGCTTCATTGAGGTGATTGTTCACAAGGATGACACAAGCAAAGAATTGCTTGAATGGGGTTCTAGGGTTTCTGCTGCTAATAGCCGTCCTCCCAACCCTCAGTGAGAACTTGAAAAAACATTTGACAGTTGACACATCCCTTTTGTAAAATTGCCTTATTTTTCCCTTGTGATGTTTGTATTGGGTATTTTTCTCTCTGTTAAAGGTTTGCCAATATATTAATTTGAGAATGAACTTCACTAGTTCACTGGTTCTTTGTAGTTTGTACATTCATGCGCTTCAAATTTAATCTTCTATCACTTAGATATTTTCCTTCAGAATTCTCTTTTTTTTTTTCTTTTAATGATATAGAACAATCCCCAACATAATGGGTTAAAGCAAACAATAGTTTCTATATTTATGGAAAATAATTTCCTAAGAAGTACTTTGAGGGGTGAAAAAGAAGTGAAATTGAATATCAAGGACAATTTAAGGAAAGGGTTTATTATGTAGCTAAAATGTATAATTTTTTTTTATTGAACTTTTGATCTTGTTAAACAAAAATTTCAACAAAGAATATTGTTACACAACTAAAAATTCAGTCATTCGTCATTTTTAAAATTTGAGAGCTTTATTTGTAAAATTATCAAAATAAAAAAGGCTTTCTGCTTTTTTTTTTTTTCGTGATGGTAGAATAGCAGGTACTTCCATAAATATCAGTATCAGTATGTGGGGTAGTTATCTTTCTCACATCAAGTTTCGTAGTCCTTCATTTTCATTGCATTAATGACTTACAGGCTGCTAACTAAGACTAGTCTGGTTCACTAGAAAAAAGGAAAATACTAAGAAAATCATGGAATTAGAGGTCAAGGTTTCATGGGAAAAAAATCTTGGAACGCGTCCAGTATTTCTTCCACCACTTTTGAGACATAAAAGCATTTTAGATTTGACCCAAATAAGTTTATGCCAAAAAAAAAAATTCAAAAATAGGAATCAACACATGTTATTGATCAATGGATTTTTGGTAAGTTTATAATGCAATACAATGGATCATGAGTCAATAAAATAATGACACGTGGAATAATTAGTTGTATGTAAGTAGTGGTGTGACTCCATAGACATAGTTGTGATTGGTCGAAAAATTTATTATTTTTTTATTATTTTTCAGCATTAAATTATATCAATGATTATAATTATGCTACATCAGTATTTGCATCTCTTGTCAAGAATCAAATTTTATATCTTAGACTAACCCAATGAATTTTAGGTTAACATATTCGGTATTATTGTTGCTTAGATCAATCATCAATGACGTTTCATTAGTATATATATATATATTATATATTATAGCTGTCTATTTACAAAATAGTAAATGAATTATGAATACATATGTAGCAGCCGGTAAAAATTATATTCTTTTTGGAATTGAGTGTTGGATAAGGAGATTGATGGTGATTTGCAAGAAATTAAGTGAATCATACGTAGTTAATAGTGTTTAATCAGTATCATCCATCACGACAAAATATTATTTTAAATCGATCTTCCTTAGATTTTTAAAGTTCTTTTCATAGTTTTTTATAGGTATTAGTTTTTTTATTGAATGTTTAATTAAATTAATAACGTGACAATATTAACTAAAAATGTTTCATTAATAATTGACGAAAAATTACTACATTTTTTTTTGGTAAACTACATTTTTTTTTTATTTTGCTATTAAGTTATTATATGTAATTTTATATGTTTTAAGATTTAACATAAATTAATGGCCAAAAAAAAAAGATTTAACATAAAATTTTAGTATCTTCCATAAATTTAGCGATAATTTACTATTTGATCATGGAACTTAATTGTTAACAATTTAGTCCTTATGATGATTTGATTTTCAAATTTGAATTGATTTTCTATTTTTGTTATTATTGGATCTATATTCTAGACTACTTCAATAATATCATAACGGGAAATGTTAAGTCATGTTACATCATCAAAAATTGAAAAAAAGGAAGGGAACAACTTACAGCATGGTTATTTTGAACCAAAGTTATATATATAATGAATCAATTTAAATATTTTGAAAGATAATAGATAAAAATGAACTTTGAGATAAAAAATAATGGACCAAAATAAGCATTTGACCAAGATTTTATTGATAGAAATAAAACTAACTTCAATAACTTTTATGCTAGGAAAAGATTAATCTCTTGCTCTGTTATTATTGGTTAAGTAACTCAACCTAATTCTTAAAAATAAAAAAAAAAGGTAAAAGTACTAATTTCGTCTTTAAACTTTATATCAATTCAAGTGGCAATTTTGTTTTCAATCTTTTTTTGCAATCAATTTCGTCCATAATATTTTACATTTTGGTCAATTTTATCATTTGCTCTTACTTTAATCAAATATTAATGAAAAAATCTATATGACTATTAATATGTAATGTAAAATGGATAGAAAAAAATTCAAATCCTAACTCAAATTGAAAAACATGATGCACCCTGTCATTAATTTATTAAAAGAAGTTAGTCAAATGATAAAATTAATCAAAATGTGAAATATTAAGAATGAAATTAATTAAAAAAGAGATTGAGAATAAAATTATTAGTTGATATAATATTTAAAAATCAAATTAATATTTTTTTTTTTAAATAGACGTGGAAACGAACCAAAAGAAAACTAAAACAACAAAACCAAAAAACTAAAAAGGGACCAATCTGGGTAATGCAACACCAGCGAGGTCATCCTGGAGAAAGGGAATGCAAATATGGGGAGGATTATCTAACACTGTCAACTGAGAAACAGAGCTCAGAGCAAACGAAGCTATGGAGTCTGCAACACGGTTTCCTTCGCCAACTTATATTCTTCTCAACACGACCAAGTCGGGCTCTGGCAAGACTCATATTGTAGTTCTGAATGCTCCTCACATGATGCCAAATAAAATTAACAAGATTTCTGTCATTCAAAGCATCAGAGTCAAAGATGGCTCTATTTCTGTTCCTCCAAATGCTCCACACCGTGACCACAAACACACTATGCCAATCCAAGTCACGCCACATACATTTCTTACGAAGATTATATGTGACCCAACTTTTAATATCTCCTTGCATGAAAGAACTCTCATTCTGCGGGATTATCAATTTCCACACCAACTGAGCTATCGCGCAGTCCCGAATGGCGTGAATAACAGATTCATCCTCAGTGTTGCATCTTTGGCAAGTGCTCGAAATACACATTCCCTTTCTACACCTGTTTTCATTTGTGAGAAGCTTCCCTTTAGCAGTTAACCAAACACACGTCTTGATACGCTGGGGACCTTGCCACTTCCAAATGAGAGACCATAGATCATCTCTAGGATTCTGATTATTAGAATCAAAAGAGTGATAAGCACTGTTTACACTAAACAGATTATTTTTGCTTAATTTCCAAATCACAGCATCATCATCATTCTCATTCAACGGAGGGGGAGTAGAAGCGAGATTCATCAGAATACCTGTAGGAAGGAAAGGTCGCAGCTCATCCCAATTCCAGTCTCCATCAGCCGACACATAAGAGAAGACCTTCCTTTCAAGATCAATGCTAGAGACAGTGGTATGAGCATCAAGAATAAGTGGTCTATTCTCCAACCAAGTATCTGACCAGAAGTTGGTAGAATGCCCATTACCAATTTGCCATTTAATACCATTAAGCACATTAATTATGCCAAACCTTGCGGATACCCCTCCAAGCATTAGACTCTATATTTTTCTTCACCAAACCTTGCCATCAAATTAATATTTTTGCCTAACAAAAATTAAACATAATACTCCTGTGCAATTAATAATTTTGACTTTTCAGACAAAAGAAAAATAATAATAATATAACTTCGATTTTGTATAAAAATATCTATTCTTGAATCACCTAGACAACTTTTTTTTTTGAACATTGAATCACCTAGACAACAACTGCCAATTTGTCTGCGTGTCCTAGAGAAATATTAAAAAAATGTGGAAAATGGAAAGTTGGTATCTTGCTTGACTCACAACTCACGTGATAACGCCTGCTAAAAATAAAGTATTCATTATTCAATATGTGAAATTAGGGGTGTTCCGCTGTTTGGATGGTTTAAAAGGATTTTTCAAATCAAACTAATGATTAAATTTCATTCATCAAACCAAACCAAACCAATAAAAAGCGATTTGAGCGGTTTGAAAGTAATTTATTGTTAATTTTGTCACTAATATACTAATAAATAAAATATAGTTATTCTCATAACTTACTAAAACACTACTAAGAAAATAAATATTATCACTATAGTATATATAGAAGATTTTTTATAAATAATTAATTGAAATTAAAATTGTAGTTTACTAATATATATTTCTTCCTCTAACATAATATCACAATAAGTTCTTCAAATATGGTATGTTTTGTATTGTATAAACTAACTCAATTTTATATAATAGTAAGATGTATAATCACTTATGGTGCATTATAATATGTTATATAATGTAATAATATTCTCATTCTGTTATAAACAA
>QANZ01039722.1:18906-39722 GCA_003254925.1 Chamaecrista fasciculata
TTACCACTTAACAAAACTTGATCAAGTTTCTCATGCCATTGTTTAGGTGCTTGTTTTAAACCATACAATGATTTCACTAATTTACATACTTTATTCTCCTGACCAGGAACACTACACCCTTCAGGTTGTAACATATAAATTTCTTCATCTAAATCACCATTTAGAAATGCAGTTTTAACGTCCATTTGATGAATAAACAAATTATGAATTGATGCTAAAGCAATCAAAACACGCACAGAAGAAATTCTAGTCACAAGAGAAAAAGTATCAAAATAATCAATGTTTTCTTTTTGTGTATAGCCTTTAGCTACCAACCTTGCTTTATATTTATCTACAGAACCATCAGGAAAAAGTTTCCTTTTAAAAACCCATTTACAACCAATTGGTTTTGCTCCTTGAGGTAAATCAACTAATACCCATGTTTTATTCTTATTTAAAGAATCAATTTCAGCTTTAATAGCTTCTTTCCATTTATCAGCATCATGAGAAGAAACCGCTTCGTAAAAATTTCTAGGCTCATCATCAACTAGAAAAGTATAAAAGTCATCTCCAAAAGATTTTTCTTTTCTATGTCTTTTGCTTCTTCTCAAATTTTCATTTAAATCATCATTTTCTAAAATGAAAGACGGAGCAGAAGAGGTCTCAATATTTTTAGGAATATGCTCTACTTTCAAAGGAAAAATATTTTCAAAAAATTTTGCATCCTTTGTCTCAATAATTGTGTTTTTATTCAAAACATCACTTCTTAAAACTAAGAATCTATATGCAGCATTATTCTGAGCATAACCAATAAAAACACAATCAACAGTTTTAGAACCCAATTTTCTCTTTTTTATTTCAGGTAATAAAACTTTTGCAAGACACCCCCACACTTTTAAATATTTCAAATTAGGCACAAAACCTTTCCATAATTCATAAGGTGTCTTATTTGTTTTCCTATGAGGTATTCTATTTTGTAAAAAACAGGCAGATAAAATAGCTTCACCCCATAAATTGTTATAAGCACCAGAACTAACAAGCAAAACACCCTTCAATTCTTTCCAAATAAACAATTTATAGGAAGAAAATTTTTCCACATTAAAAATGAACTTGCCAAAAACCATAAATGACAGGTACGAACTCATCTGTAATGTTAATTCATTCTATGATAAAAATAAAATAATATAACAACAGATAACCAAATATTTGAGTTAATTGATATTTTATCAATACTCAAAATATACAGATCTTGATTACAATAACCCTTTCCTACAAATATTATTCTTTGTCATTATAATCTTATAAGATTTAAATGACACTTTAATCCCAACTTTCACTAATAGAGCAACAGAAATTAAATTTGCTCTCACAGTGGATATATACAGAACATCATTCAGTTGCAAACTCTTTCTCGTTGTGAGCTTAATCACAACTTTTCCTAGAACCTTCGTAGTTCCGGAATCAACAAGATAGATTTTATCATCCCCTTCTTCAAAGGAGGAATACAGTTCTTTATTAGAACAACTGTGTCTTGTAGCAGTACAATCTATCACCCATTTTTTCAAATCAGATATGAATAAAAAATTAGAGAGCATAGCATTAACAATTGTATTATTATTGTCATCATCTCTATAAACCAAATTTTCATTTGATTTAAGAGGATTATCACACTTTTGATAATTTTCCCTAGCTCTCATTAAATATTGCAATTTATGATGTTCTGATATATCACACATATAAAATTTATATTTCACATAACATTGGAATTAGACTCAGTGGGTTTGTAATCAAATTGCCCATAATTTTTATCATAAAATAAATCAAACATATCTCTCCAAGCACAATATTAAATCTAATGTCAAACATATATTTCCACTGCTGAGTATATGATGACTCTCAATTTAATTATTAATTAATCAAACATACCTCTCGGGCCACAAATTAAATTTTAATTTGCTCTCCAGCCGCATAAGTCCCAATAAGCAGCAATTTGAATAAATAATGAAAATCGGCCTTAGTGGTGGGATCCTTCCTTGCAAGCCTCCTCAGGCATGATATTATATCTACGGTCAACCATACTCCTAGTGCTGGAGTATATCATGACTCCAACTTCCGCATATCACAGGATCGGCAGCTCCTCCACGTCGCACAACAGGCCGTTCTGATCCATTCTTCTGTGATGTGCTGTGCTGATTCGGCTCATCATAGTGTTGAAGAGACGATGAAGGCTGCGATTGAATTAGGGGAGGGTTTGGTGAAGAAAGGATTTTATATCTCTTCAGATTGTTGGGAATTTCTCACGATAATTTCGAGTCGCGTCTCTAGGACACTGTCCTGAAGAGATATTCTGGTATCCCACTGATTAGAAACCGGCACTCTCACAGGATTAAACGAAATCTTCCTCAATGTCACACACAGAGGGATACAGAATAGCAGAAGGAAATTTAGAGACTCTGATACAAAAGAGAGAGGCTGCTCTACTTTAGAAACTAGGGTTCTCATGTATATATAATAGGTCTAATAAAATATTTATTTAATTATAATAATTAATAAAATATTTATTAATTATAATAATAAATAAAATAATATAACAAAAATAACCTCAACCCTCCTATCTCTTTTGTGTAGGCAATGTGGGCTTATTTTACACACTCAATATTAGAGTTAGGTCCAACAGTATCATCGTAGGAGACCAGTACAAGACTCAGGTTCTGGTTACATGGGATAGCGGCACCTCACCTTCCTGGGAGTTCGTTGAAGACATGCGAGAATGGTATCCGACTTTTGACCTTGCGAACAAGGTCAATCAAAAAGGGGGAGGAATTGTCACGTGTACTGCCACGAGTCAGCTGACTGGGAAAGACCCAGATGAGATGGCATCGAGACAGGTGGCTCCAGCTATGAAGGATTTGGGCAAGCAAGCCGTTAGAAGAAGCACCAGAGAGAGAAGGGCCACGTGGAAGATTGCAGAATGAGGATATTAGCTGCAGAATGGAATTGCGAGAGCCATGTTGATTGTTGTGATTATTCTCTCTGCTGTTCTGACATTCTCTCTCTATTCTCTCCTCTCTCTAGTTTTCATCTTCCTTTCCTGTTATTTCCGTAGTACTCTGTTTTGGAATTTTCTGCATTTGAATTTCTGGATGATTGTGAGGACTGGGTCCATTTGAATTCCTATTTTCCTTCGTATTCAGTATATTCTGGTTTCCCTTTCAATCATTGTTATATCATATATATATAACAATATGTAATATTCTTTTGGGTTTTCAAGATAAGTCTGCTCTAGTTTATGCTTTTCAACGTTTTTTTGTTAATATATATGTATTATTGGTGTATACACACACCGAATTGTGTATAAGATAAATGTCTTATGAAACTTTGACGAAACTTTCTAAAAAAGTTGTTATTCTTTTATAATTGCATGATTAGCATACACTAATTTACAATGTGTTAAAGTAAAAAAAAACTATTAGCGTAAGTAATCATGTTTTAACCATAACAAATTTTGCAAAAATTACATATTGACCCCAAAAAATTTTTAAAAAATTACAAATAGGTCCCTGGATACATATTATATAGGGACTAAAATGAAAAATTTAAAATTTTTTTGGGGTCAATATGTAATTTTTGTAAAATTTATTATGGTTAAAATTACAAAATAGCTCCAAAGGGTACCAAAGTGTTAATGGAGAATACCACAGGGTACCAAAGTGTCAAGTTTCAAACCACAGGGTANCAAAAGTAATTGTTCTTTTGTATTGACAGATAAAAAAATTATTTTTTTATATATATGTAAGATTTTCTATCTTTTTGAAACGATGTTGTTAGAAAGAATAAAACCTTTTTTTTGCATATTCAAGCTAAGCAATCTTTAAAAAACAAAAAAAGATAAGCAATCTTTGACTTTTTAACCTGACTTTGAGAAACATGTAATTATTATTTTAACGTGTTTAAGATAAGCATGATCAAACGCTTGACATGACTTTGTGAAATAGTAATTATTCTTTGGTAATGTGCTCTTCACTCATTTAAATTTTAATTATACTTGGAGAACCTATAAAATATGTCAAAAATAAGAGGATATGATGTATATTTGGTCCAAAATGAGAGTTATGAATTTTTAATGGTGTATTTCCATGATTAGAGATCCACTTCGTAATATTATATCAGGATAAGATAAAGCGATGAATTTACGAGTTATAATTGAGATAAGATTGATAATTTAAACTCGTGACAAATTTGAAACTTAAATATGAATATTACTGATTGAAAGAATTATACAAAATAAATATATATTTCACTGTCTAATTTTTATGAACTAGTTTGAATTTGGGTAGGGACTATAAATTTTACAATTTTATGGAAGTTATTGTGTAATGCAATTATGCTTTCTATCTTCAAACCCTAAACTCTTGGAGTAAATTGCACTTTTATTCTCTATTTAGGACTGTTTTGCAATTTTATCATTTGTCCATTTAAAGTAGGTGAAAAACTAAGGGAATAAGAAAAAAAAAGAAAAAATGGTCATTTTAAGCAAGTAAACGACTTTTTTTTTTACGAAACGGAGGCGGCCAAACCCCTACGGAGTTTGGGGTGTACTCGTCTCGAAAAGTTACCCAAAATTCATCCGAAATAACTTTATATTGTTGATACAATAGGAATAGCATCATATATAACTATAACCCATGGTTGTCTTACAATTGATTACCACACTTTCAGAATTTACACTAAAGAGAACGTCTTAAAAATTTATTTCGTTATTGTTTCAATTAATAGTGGCCTACTACTACGTGTAAGTTATACTTTATTTCCTGCAATAAATTGAACAATTAATCAATGATTTTTTTTTTGTCATCCAATTTGTCATTTTAGGACTAATTATATATTACGTTTGTGTCTTTTATTCTCAATTGAATCTTCAAAACGATATTCTAATTAAGGCTAAATTTTTAAAACCGTGTTCTTCAGTTGTATTGACAATGATATATGTTCATTCTTTTTGCCTCAAAACATGAGATTTTATAAATGAGATAAGAATGATAGTTAAAATTCATGACAAATTTGAAATTTTAAATTGTATTTTATTGGTTGAAAGAATAATACAAAATGAGTTTTATAAAATAGGACATTTACAAGAGCTGAAACAGGAAATTACATACCAAACGTTAACAGTCAAAACTAAAATATTAACAACTAAGCCGAGCATCCCATTCTACTTGATGCGGGACTTTTCCCTCTCACACTACCCAAGCCCGTATCATAGCACCGCCCTCGAATGCCGATGTCGTGTCGGCTACACCCTACTACACTTATTATTTTATCTTTGAGGGACTAAATTGAAAATCCTATCATATTGTAGGGACGAAATTGTGAGTTTACTTTACAAGGAATTGAAGGTTAACTAGATAATCCTCACAATACACGTTGTCTGCCGGTAAAACTCCCATAAACTCATCGACTATTCTATATCTTGTTTGAGCTTTTAATTACGACCAAGTTGCCAAGACTTTAATCCTTACCACACTCAAATTTCTTGATTAAAATCTAATTTCGCATGAAATCTTTGAGGTAATAAGATGGGCATGTGATATTTTTTTTTTCAAAATCACATGCTTTAAGCTAGACAAATAACTTATTCATGGACCTCTTCTTCCTCTTCTGTTCGTCCTGTTCGTCTTCTTCATCCGCAGAGAAAACCCTAAGAAGGAAAGCCATTAATCCCTCTCAGCTGCGTCCTCCTCCATTCTTCATGGGCTTCTCTTTGTCTCACTAAGGTACTTCAGTTATCTCTCTCGCTTTTCTTTCTGTTTTTTCTTTTTTTTTCCTTCGCCTCAGTATTCAATCTATTCTTTGCGTTTTTGTTTGTTGTTGTGCGTTTGTTTCTACGTTTCTGGTTGTTCTTTCTGTGCGTTTGTTTTCCAAGTTTGTTCTTTCTTTTGTTTATTCGTTTGTTTCTGCGCTTCTCTTTGTTCTTTCTTCTGTGCATTTGTTTCGCCTCACTCTTCAATCTATTCTTTTTTGTTTTTGCGTTTCTGTTTATCTTTAGGGTAGATACTTAGACTAGGGTTTAATTTTGATTCCAAGTTTTGTTTGTTGGCATGTTCGTTGTACCATGGTAAGTATTTTGTTTATTTTTTTAATTTGAACAAAAGAAACTTGAGGCCTTTGACGTTTTGAGTTGATGATGATTGATGAGATTATCTTAATTTGAACAAAAGAAACTTGAGGCCTTTGACCTAATTGTTCAAATGAGGCTTTTTCTTTTTAAATTATAATGCTGAGGTGTCGAATATTTTTACTTAGGTGGCAATTTTTTTTTTCAGTTTAACCCGTGCTGACGTGGCAGTTAACGTGCCACGTCAGCACTTACGTGCTCCTTCAGCAGTTAACGGCCACGTCACGTTTTTTGGAAACGTCCACTTGACAGAAGGACCATTTTGACTAACAATCGTAAAATTCGAGAACTTATTTGCATATATATTTCGTTAATTTGGGGACCAATCTGACAGCGCCTCAATAATCCAGGGACCTATTTGGTTGTTTACTCTGAAATTTATATTTCTAGAATTTTGAATTTTTTGAATTTTGAATTTTGAAAGACCATTTTGTGAGAACTGAAATATTTTCAAGTACTAAAGTGATTTTAGGCTCTCCTTACCTGCATCAGAATTATCTTTTACTCCCAAGTTAGTTAAAAGTATAAAGGCTTAAGTGCACTTTTGGTCCCATAACTATGACAAAGATTTCATTTTGGTCCCATAACTTTTTTTGTTGCAATTTTGGTCCCATAACTATGACAAAGGTTTCATTTTGGTCCCATAACTTTTTTTGTTACAATTTTGGTCCCATAACTATGACAAAGGTTTCATTTTGGTCCCATAACTTCTCAAAAGGTTTTACTGTTAGTCCCTTGGTGAATTCCATCCATATTTAGCCGTTAAGTATGACGTGGCATAGTAACTAGGATCATGATGTGGGAAAATAAGATGAAGTGGACTGAAATAGGATCTATATGCAACATATTAAAACTTATCTATACCCAACCACAAAATATACAAAAAGTGGTACTGACGGGGACCAATATGGTGGGGAAGAAGAGACTTCAAGCAGAAGGCGCCGACGAAGTCGATGGGATCCTCAGCCAGAGTCGAACGACCAAAGCGGCAGCGACGGTGAATCGGAAAGCGGAACGGGAAAGAGGAAGTCCCGTTGGGCTGACGAGGAAGAGGAAGTACCACTCTTTGTATATATTGTGGTTGGGTATAGATAAGTTTTAATATGTTGCATATAGATCCTATTTCTGTCCATTTCATCTTATTTTGCCACATCATGATCCTAGTCACTATGCCACGTCATACTTAACAGCTAAATATGGATGAAATTCACCAAGTGACTAACGGTGAAACCTTTTGAGAAGTTATGGGACCACAATTGCAACAAAAAAAGTTATGGGATCAAAATGAAACCTTTATCATAGTTATGGGACCAAAATTGCAACAAAAAAAGTTATGGGACCAAAATGAAACCTTTGTCATAGTTTTGGGACCAAAAGTGCACTTAAGCCAAGTATAAAATAGCCCCAAACACTCTTATATCTGCTAAGTCGACTCTCCATTTTCGAAATCCTCTCGTCTCTAACCCTGATTCTCCCGTCCGAAGCAGCAGCTGCCTCCAGCCACCACCACCGCTGACGTCGACCACCCCAACCGGTCAGAAGTCACCGGCGACCACCGTCCGTCCACCACCACCACCACCGCTCCCTCTTTCTCTTCTCCTAGGTAATGTCTTTCCTCCCATTTCGTCCCTCTTTGCTTCATTCCTTCAACTTTCGGATGTTGCTACTATTTTGCTGGTTGTTGCTGTTCCTCGAGGAATTTTTAATGTTATAATCACTCTAGAATGCTGTGGCCGCTTGAAACCCATACCCCCATTGTTCAAGAACTAGGAAACCTAGGGCACTCTTCAAATTGGGGTTTTTGCCAAATCCTACATGTTTCTTGAATTCAATGATTTTAATATGAATAATTGATGATATTAATGAAGTGTTAAAATTGGGTCTCAGTTATCAGAGGATTGACTGTTGTTTGAATGGGCGTAAGTTATTTTTTAAGGATGATTAGAATGTAGATGAATGTAAATTCTTTGGGTGTGCTAGGTTCACTTAAAAGCAAAGTACAAAATCAATTCAAATTCAAGGACTATGTTGTCTCATTCTTTCTTGAACATTACTTTTTTCAAGATCTTATGTCGAAATAGATTGTTAGTGGAGGACATGTGTCTAAGGGTCTATATGTTCTTAAGTCACAAGTTCAAAATTTCGTTGCTTGTTCAAGTGTTCTATCTCCCTTTGAGGTGCATTGTCGTAAGGTTCATCCCTTCTAGTCATATCTCAAGAAACTTTATTCCCAGTTCAACCACTTGTTTACTCATTATTGTGTCATGTTAGTTTGCCAAACATTATAATCTTCCTTCAATCTCTAGAGTCAACAATTCCCCTTTCGAATTATTTCATTATGATGTTTGAAGTCCTTATTGTATTTTGTCGAGGTCTGGTTTCAAATATTGTAACATTTGTTGATGAATATTCTCTTGTTAATTAGTAATACATAATGAAAAGTCATTCTAAGTTACTTTCTCATTTGCGACTATTTGCTGAAATTAAAACTCAATTCTATGTTTTGTGCATACTTTATGTAATGATAATGCTAAAGAATGTTTTTGTCTCATTTCAATCTTTTAAAGATGTTAATTAGTATTGCAATACATAGCTTATCATGTAGGAAGCATGGTGACATTTGGTCAAAGGATTATATCCTTTGTAGATTTGTAGTCACTATGAGAAATACGTGAGCTATGACAATTCATGAGAATCTATGCGACATTGTCAGTTTGGGTTGATTCAATATATTGGATCTCTAGCAAATTTATCCATGTAATGACCTAACATGTCATATGCATGACTATAGTTATCAATCAACGTTGACAGCTGAGTGTCACTGCTGATACCATTGCCGTCGCGAGGACAAGCAGAGGTAAGCCTTTCTTTGTTAGTGCCAATTTTGCCAATGTTGTTTTTGGATGTGGTTGAGGGATTATGAAGAGCCCACAGGTTCTTACATGATTTTATCGCTTTAAACATTTTCTCCTTCCCTCTCTGCAGTTCTTGCTTTACTTCCACTCAGATGCAGTCCGCTTTCTTTACATCCGTCTCTCGCTCGGCCTTGATTACGTGGAATCCCCAAACACCTCCTCATAGATCTCAATCTTCTCGCCCATTCTCCTTATCAATCCGAGCAGAGTCTATGCAATCACCATCTATACCTGTCGACTCTCCTCCCAAATCTACACCCACCTGTAAACTCAACAAGTACAGCTCCCGCATAACAGAGCCTAAGTCGCAAGGGGCATCGCAGGCAGTGCTCCATGGAGTGGGCCTTTCAAACGACGACTTGAGTAAGCCTCAAATCGGCATATCATCAGTTTGGTATGAGGGCAACACCTGCAACATGCACCTTTTGAAGCTCTCTGAGGCAGTTAAGGAAGGAGTCACAGAGTCTGGCATGGTTGGGTTCAGGTTCAACACAATTGGGGTCAGTGATGCCATCTCTATGGGAACAAGAGGTATGTGCTACAGCTTGCAGTCTAGAGACCTTATTGCAGATAGTATTGAGACTGTCATGAGTGCACAGTGGTATGATGGGAACATCTCCATCCCCGGTTGTGACAAAAATGTAAGATATTTTCTGTCATTTCTCAAATTTTTATTTTTTTTGCATTAGACACTTTTCACTATTGACTTGGGTACATTTATCTGTTGCCTACAATCTATATAGCTCTTTACCTGCAACTTTTTCTAGCATGGTTAATATATCTTGAATGTGAAATGTTTAATATTTTTGTCAGGATTGCTAGTGTTGATTATCTTGTTTCTAACTCTTTCACAGGGAGTAACTGATAGTTGTAATCCTTGAATTCCATTAAGTTCATAATCTGCAGTAGCTTGTTAGGAAAGTATATTTGTGAAATCCTTTAAATTTATCAATCCCATTGTGTAAAGCTGCTGATAGATGATAATGGATTTGTCTCTATAATTTGTTATTGTTACTCTTAAAGCTGTTTCTACTTTTCCCACTTTTACTGAAATTTCTGTATATGTTGGGGAAATTTAGCTATGCTGTGTCATAGTTTCTTTCTTGCAATTGACTGCGTGTTGTTAATTTACAGATGCCAGGTACAATTATGGCAATGGGCCGGCTCAACCGACCAAGTATAATGATTTATGGTGGCACTATTAAGGTAGGCTATGTGGTTTTGGCTGCTGACAGTGTCATTGATCTAGAATTATTAAAAGTTTAGTGAAGCCAGGTCAATCTCATGCTTATTTTCTGTTTAGTATCTATTAATAATACCTGAAAGTTGTAGTCATCAATGTCAAGATATATGACACAGTTTATGCCAGCTAGAAATGACATGAAAAGAAAAGGAGCTCTTTAAGGATAACCATACATGTTTTTCTTTTCTACCATCGTCACCTGATAAATGTATAGCTGATAAGATCTATATTAATCATGATATCTTTCAAATTGTTGGTCCTTCATAATATCAGATACTTTGTAGAGTTCTTTTATGCATTTTTTTCATTCGGTTGAAGTTGGTCATTCAATGATGCAAATGGTGGATCGTTGTCAATATTTCCTGGGGATTTTGTAGCATTTTATTCCATAGGTAAAACCCTTATAATGATAAAATCTGGGTGCCTCAAGAGATATTTGGAGTGTCAAAAAAATGGAGTTACAGTTATAACATAATCTTCATTCTGCCCGCAGTTAATTTCAAATTATTGGAAGTTGTATGTTCCATCATGTTACTAGTATGCTGTAACTGTCAGTTATGAAAATTATAAAAAGGTTCTTTGGAATGTGGTTATAATTTTTTATCATTTATTGTTTCTTTTGCAGCCTGGTCATTTTCAGGGTAATACATATGACATAGTATCTGCCTTTCAGGTAATTAACTCATTGCTTTTGAATTTAGGGAGGTACATAAGAGAGGATAATAATAAACAAATTAGGGAAAATGAACTCAAAATAGAATTTCAATCTCTATATAAGTTTTTCAGAAACTTTTTATTTTCTATTTCTGAAAATGTGGTAAGAGATTCTAATTGATTGTGATGGACCATATTCTATTTTTTTTTTATTGTCGTCGTCATAAAGACTGTGAATTTGGTTAATTTTTGAAGAAAATGTAGTATATACTATAAATTTACATTTTGAATATATATAGTAAGTTGGATATTGACTATTTATGTACTGCAGCTCTTGGTAATTCTTACTTTATTGATATTTGGTTTGTCTGTAGTGTTATGGAGAATATGTCAGTGGTTCTATTAGTGATGAGCAGAGGCAAAATGTAATCCTCAACTCATGCCCTGGTGCTGGGGCTTGTGGTGGAATGTACACAGCGAATACTATGGCTTCTGCTATTGAAGCTATGGGAATGTCTCTTCCCTACAGGTAAGCATATGTATGCAGATTCACGTAGATGGCTTTTAGGAAAAAGGTTCTTAACTTTGTTTTCTGATTCTGTAGCTCGTCCACACCTGCTGAGGATCCTCTAAAGTTGGATGAGTGTCGTTTAGCTGGGAAATATCTTCTTGAATTATTGAAAATGGACTTGAAGCCCCAAGATATCATCACTCACAAATCATTACGTAATGCAATGGTTATCGTCATGGCACTTGGTGGATCTACCAATGCTGTATTACATTTAATTGCTATTGCAAGGTGCATGAAGTTTGGTTTCAGAAGTTCTCTTTATAAATCTTCTAGGAAATCTCACATCTTTGTTTCTCCAGGTCTGTTGGTATCGATTTGACTCTTGATGATTTTCAGAAGGTCAGTGATCAGGTTCCCTTTCTTGCTGATCTTAAGCCTAGTGGCAAATATGTCATGGAAGATGTTCACAAGGTAACAATTTATGTTTATGTTGAATTATTTAGTCTGCCTTTACTCACTTTCCTGGGCATTCCTATGCCCATATTATTATTACTCATCTCTCCTGGAGTTGAAACTCCTGATTTTATAGGTTGGAGGGACACCTGCGGTTATTCGCTACCTTCTTGAGCATGAACTTTTAGACGGGGACTGTATGACCGGTATGTTTGCTTGCCTTTTGTGAGTTGGAAAGTTTGTTTTCTAAACATTATGTATTCCATTAACATGGAATTACTTCCTCTCTAGTCACTGGGAAGACCCTAGCTGAAAATGCGGAAACATTCCTTCCTTTGTCCAAAGGGCAGGTGTGATTTAATTTCTGTTCAATCTTAATGCCTCCCATTGTTTTACTGTCAGTAAACAGATCTCTTGAAAGGCTACAAACTTTGGCTGATATATGATTTCAGGACATTATCAGGCCAATAGAAAATCCTATCAAGAAAACAGCGCACATTCAAATTTTATATGGGAATCTTGCTCCAGAGGGGTCTGTTGCTAAAATTACTGGAAAAGAAGGGCTATACTTTTCTGGTGCACTTTCTTGATATTTTGGTCTTGTTTTTGTTTACCTTGAAGTTTTAAATTATTACTTAATTATTTTTGTCCATATGGCTGTTCATTAATCATTAGATTATCACAGGTCCTGCTCTTGTTTTCGAAGGAGAGGAGTCAATGATTGCTGCCATTTCTGAGAATCCTTCAAGCTTCAAGGTAATTTTCTGTTGCCTTGGTTATTGTTGCAAAACACTTGACAGGCCAAGAAATATAGTTAGAGAAAGAGACACTCCATTAGTCAGTCTTCATCTTTCTTGCTGTAATGTTATAATCAGTTGTTAGCAGTGAGCACGTTTCACTTCCAATCTCCTAATATTGTGGTGAGGGTTTTGTACCGAAAGCATTACAAAGTAATATCTTTTCATCATTTACCAAATTATTTTCTTTCATATACTGAATCAGACAATGTTGCCTTGTTAAAGTTTTATATTTTTAGCTTGTTTATTCAATATGGATCTCATTACTTTTTTTTCCTTGTTGACGTGAAAATATCAATACTTTTTTTTTCTGGCCAAAAAAAAAAATATCTTGTTCTGATTCTGGTGCTTGTAAATTTCATTGCCCTGTTGCTGTATTGGTTTAGCTTTACAAGCATGCAACCACAAATAAAAAATGAAAATTGTATCTGATTTCTTCCTTGTAATATATCATCTTTTCAGGGTAAAGTTGTCGTTATTAGAGGAGAGGGACCTAAAGGTGGTCCTGGCATGCCTGAGATGTTAACACCAACAAGTGCAATAATGGGTGCAGGCCTTGGGAAGGTCTTTTTGTGTTTCCTTGTTTATTTGCTTTGTCTATAATAGTTTGCTGCCCATTTTGGTTATGAATTGGTTTTAAGAGTTTTATGTTTTTCCTTTATGTGGTAGTGGTTTTGGGGGGTGAGGGTGCTTCCGGGTGGAATGCTGACCTCAACACTACAATCTCTACCTTTATGTTCTCGACAAATAAGCCTTCATTTTCCCCCTAAACTTCCCCAGAATCCCTTATATGTATATAAATTTCCATATTGTTAGTTAGTCAGAATATATATTTCCTCCCTTGCTTTTGTAATGTTAGCGGAATGCATGTATAAATCTGATTTAATCATTAGCTCCTTTTTTTCCCCTAAAAGCTCAAATGCCATGGTATAAGTTGCATACCGACCATGAAAATGGGTCTTAACCATTGTGCCTTGGGACACTGCAGGATGTTGCACTATTGACCGACGGTAGGTTTTCAGGAGGTTCACATGGGTTTGTGGTCGGCCATGTATGTCCTGAAGCACAGGTGAAATCACTATTTATTTCTAATGATTTTAATGTTGCTATAATAATATTTTTTAGTTTTTACTCAGAAATCTGATGCATCTGATGTGCAGTGTAAATGGTACCTATAACTATTCTATTTCTTTTGTAGAAAGTCTTTAGTGTTGCTTGACAGAACTTAAATTGATTTTTATAGGAAGGTGGTCCAATTGGCTTGATTCAAAATGGAGACATAATCACCATTGATGTCCAGAAAAGGAGAATTGATGCTTCGGTAACAGATGAGGAGATGGAGGCACGAAGGAAGAAATGGGCTGCCCCTGCCTTCAAGGCCAACCAAGGAGTACTGTACAAGGTATGAAACCTGAAAGGAAAGGCCTACTATTTTTCATTTGCCCCTATATTGTGTCGATTTTTGCAGTGTACAAGGTATGGAAATGACGATGTGCTAACAGCTTAGTTTGTGTTAATTTCATCAAATATAAATTTTTTTTACAGTAACTCTGAATCATCCTAAGAGGAATGTGATCGAACCTACTTTGAACTCTCAAAATTTGAAGGACTAGGGTAACAGAAGTAGAAAAATGAAAATAAATACTGACCAAAAGTGTATCTGAATTAAGTTTTTTGTATTTAATTTCTTGAAAAGAGACAATCCAGCACCTTGTGGATAATGAAACCCTATATATATATATATCGAACATCTTTTCATGTCCTGTGTTTTAAGCTTGTATCATTTTTTCTTTTCTATTCCCAGTATATCAAAAACGTGAAATCTGCATCAAGCGGATGTGTGACAGATGAATAGAGATGGCACATTTTTTGAAGGCTTATAGAGCAAAACCAGGTTGTATGCCTTACCGGCTTTTTAGTGCATTGTAATTGTTGCAGCTTAGAAGATGTATAATTGTGCATCTATGTATTTGGATGTATCTCTTAGACTTTATCGAATAAATATTATGGACTTCAATTTTTTAAACGCTTCTTTCCTGTGTGTACCTTTCAACCTTTATCATAATATAGTAAAAGGTTTTTGTCCTAAATATACCTGTACATTCTCTTGTGCGAGGGTCATTAATCTGTTGAAATGAAATAATAAAAGACATTCAATTTTAGATAAGTTATCCGACACATTTATGGTTGGAATATTGTTCTACGAAAACTCTGCAGTGTCCAAGTACCATAACACTAGCCAATACATCATCACACGTCTCAACCAAATCAATCCTTTCTTCCATCTCAAGCTAACTGTAGATCTAGGAGGCCCTGCTCTCTGGGTGGACTGCCCTTGTGTGTTCCGCCCAGGAATAGATGTTTCCAAGTCACTCACATTCACTCCTCACTTCTGAGAGTGGTTTCTGTGGCACCCTGTGAGCTCTGTTTCAATTCATCGAGCCTGGGAAGCACCAGGGTGGGACCAGGAGTGCCTAACATAGATCTGGTGTTAAACAAAGGTGCGATTTGGAAGATATTCATAGCCAACTCGATGGTTCAGGGCGAGCGATGAAGCCTTGTGTCTTGGGTTTGGATCCAAGGACTTCAATTGTGATTGGAGGACAATCTTTTCCAATTTGATCTCGCTACTTCCAGGCTTGGCTTTTCCTCGTCTTTGTTGTTCTCACTCACCTCTTCAAGGCCTTGATCAAAGATATGTGTTATAAAACAATAAGGGTTTTCTATGTACTTTAATCTTCGTAAATTCTGTTTTCTATTGAATGGGATGCGTTATACGTTACATTTATGTACTTAACCTAGCAGCGCAAAAGCACAACTGAGTTTCGCGATACATGAGCAATAGATTTTGGTCAATGCATGCCCATTGCCAGTTGGACTGAATTGATAAACTGCAGCAAAAAAAAAAAATAGTCTATTATTAATGGACTTTGCCGATTTATTTATTATAACAAAATAAAGCAAGTTGCTCAGGTAATCATTAATCTCCACGTGGTGCTGAAGTTGCTAATTGATGTTTGGACTAAAATGAAAATTCTGTTCCTTTATTAGCCTACTCTATTATCTATTCTATCTATTCTATTCTATTATTATATATGTTAAGTTGTATGTGCAATAGCTTCCTCATGTTAACTTGTCATGTCATCTCCTAAAAATTCTCCTAAATTTTCACAAAAAATTATTATTCATAGAGAATAAATTATGACATGGCAAGTTTAATTTGATTATCATAGATCTTCATTCCTATTAAAGTTATTATTCCAAATTTCAAATTACTCTAAAATAGACATGTCAATTTTATTATCTTAGATCTCCATTCCTATTTCAAATTTTAGAGTAAATTTATTTTTTTTGGTAAGCAATTTTGGGGTAAATTTAGATTTTCAAAGGAGTGAATTGTAAACTATGTTTTTCAGATTTAAGACTATTATGTAGTTTCTCTCTTTTACACACATTTTTATGAAGTTAATGTTTGACCCTTGAATATTATTATTGGTTTCACTTTAGTCCTTGGATACAATGATTCAAAAGCCTGTTTGTAATGATTTAAAAAGTTTGAGGTGCGATCTTTAATATTAGCAAAAGTTTGTGAAAATCATCTTTCCTTGCCCAAATGCGTTGATTGCATGATATACATGCAATATATACAAATTTGATTTAAAATATTAGTGGTATTATCTAATTGAAATTAAACGTTTCAAATCTTAATATATTTTATATAAGTTGTTGAGATATGTAAATTTGTTAATATTTTTATTTTTAAATTTATGCCATCACATTATTATCTTATTAAATTTATCTTTTATTTAATAAATCAGTGTTGGGGCAATTATATATACATATATTATTTGATTCAATAATAAAGAAATTTGTTAAAAAAAATAAAAATAAAAAAGCAAGAACTTAATTTTACCTTCTAAGTTTCACGTATTTTTTTTTGGTAAGAATGGGCCTAAAAGGCCAAAGAACAAAAAAAACCCAAAACAAGACAAAAAAAACAAGCACACAGAGAGCAGAAAGGCACGACAACCACAAAAAGCCAACACGACTTTCCTCAGCCTTCACCCCTCACAAACCCAAAACCTAAACTATCCCTCAACAGCCGCAAACACAAATAAGAGGGCGGCGAGTCATTCCAGATGTGAAGATCGGCATCCTCCCGCTGCAAACTCAGACTCGCCATGAAATCGGCGCAACTATTAGCTTCACGCCAAACATGGCGGATCGACCAGTTCTCAAAATCAGCGAGCAACCTCACTATTTCACGCACAATCCCAGAAATCTCGATCGGAATCTTCGTCGGCTCAGTAATAGCTCTCACAACGATCATCGAATCACTCTCAAGCATCAACTTCCCAATTCTCCTAGCCGCAGCAAGATGAACCAACTCAAGCATCGCCCACGCTTCCGCTTTGATAATCGAAGTCTGGCCCAAAAATCTGCAGAAACCTTGAATCCATCTACCATGCTCATCTATCAATAATCCGCCACATCCTGCACGAAAAGAAGACGAAATCAGCGCACCATCACCGTTACCCTTAATCCAACCTACCTCAGGAGGTTCCCAGGTAATGCTTCTGTTCCCCTGATCTTGAATAATGTTTTGAGAACCCAGATTGTCTTTTCCCTGATCAAAATCAATCAGAAAATTTTTAATGTTTTCAGCAGGTCTGTAAGGACGTCTGAAACCCTGATTATGCACAGCTGCATTTCTCCAATACCATAATTGCCAAATTCCAACAGCCCAAATCCTGTTCCAGGTAAAGCTGCATTTGATCATCAGTGTTTGTATAGTTTCACGTATTTGAATTGTCAAGACCCCCCTCCGTGGGAGCACGTGACCGGCACGGACATGGGTTCATCCCACGCCGTAAGCCTACCCACCGTCAACCCATATCAAAAACACAATAACAACATAACAATTCACTTTATACACAATTATACTAAACAATACTCNTTTTATTACATTTTTTATTATTTTAAAATATAATAAAATTAACAATTACTTTATAATATAATTTTAACGTTATATACAAAGGGCACGTAAAACCCCTAGTATTATATATAGTTGAACTTCTCAAACTCTTCAATTGCAATGTTCTCTTGATCTATCAAAAATAGCAATTAACCTCTTAATATATTAATTTCGTAACAATTTATCCTCACCGTTAGTAATGTCATTATCTTTTATATCTTTTAAGTTCCATGTGAGTTGTAAAAAGATTTGAAATTAAAATGTATGATATATTTTTAATATAAATTTAAAGGCCAAAGTGCAAATTTGGTCCTATAACTTTGCTCCAATTCCCAAATCAGTCCTATAACTTTTTTTGTCTCAAATTTGGTCCTGTAACTTTGCTCTAGTTCCCAAATCAGTCCTATAACTTTTTTTGTCTCGAATTTGGTCCTATATCTTTGCTCTAGGTCCCAAATCAGTCCTATATCTTTTTTTGTCTCAGTTTTGGTCCCATATGTTTTGAAAACCTCCCACTATTAGTCCTCCGTCTATTTTAAATTATAGTTTAGTCCTGAAAACTTCAAGTCTCTTTTACTTTAGTCCCTGACTATCAAAATGAAAGTGAAAGAGCATCCCTGAAGATTCTCAAACCTTACATCTTGGTCTCTAATCCATGAATTCTTCATGAAATGGAATAGAAATGCAAAAACAACACAAACTAAAAGCACATGACAGAGGGACCAAAACGGAAAACGCAGAAAATTTAAAACCCACCGGAAAATGGCCCAACCTTGCCGGAAAACGTACGGAAATCGCCGAGAAACTAAAGAACTCATCCAAAAACCCCAATCCTCACTGAAATCTCACTCAAATAATCGCCCTCAAATGTTTTAAGAAAGAATTGTCGAAAATTCAAACTTTTGAGGAGGGAGGTGATAGTAAAAATGTAAGGGATTTCAGAACTTCTCTCTCAGAATCACCAAATGTATGGGAATTTTCTATCACATCCCTCCTCAAAAGTTTGGATTTTCAAAAAAAATTTCTTAAAGCATTTGAGGGCGATTATTTGAGTGAGATTTCATTGAGAATTGGGGTATTTGGATGAGTTTTTGAGTTTCTCGGCGATTTTCGTACGTTTTCTGGTGGGTTTTAAATTTTCTCCGTTTTTAGTTTTGGTCCCTCTGTCATTTGCTTTAATTTGTGTTGTTTTTGCATTTCTATTTCATTTCATGAAGAATTCATGGATTAGGGACTGAGATGTAAGGTTGGAGAATCTTCAGGGATGCTCTTTCACTTTCATTTTGATAGTCAGGGACTAAAGTGAAAGGAACTTGAAGTTTTCAGGACTAAAATGTAATTTAAAATAGACGGAGGACTAATAGTGGGAGCTTTTCAAAACATATGGGACCAAAACTGAGATAAAAAAAGATATAAGACTGATTTGGGACGTAGAGCAAAGATACAGGACCAAATTCGAGACAAAAAAAGTTATAGGACTGATTTGGGAACTGGATCAAAGTTACAGGACCAAATTCGAGACAAAAAAAGTTATAGGACTGATTTGGGAACTGGAGCAAAGTTATAGGACCAAATTCGCACTTTGGCCAAATTTAAATCATTATAAAAGTAATTATGTCATTTGATTATTTTATGAAGTATTTATATAAATTACAAGGACTTAAAAGATAGAAAGATAACGGTGTTACTAACGGTTTGAGGGACATTGCTACAAAATTAATAGATTAGGGGGCTATTTGCTATTTTTGGTAGATTAAGGAGCAAATTGCAATTTAGCACATAGTTTAAGATGGGTAAATGTAATTTTCCTGAAAAAAAGAAGAGGAAAATATTTAGAGTAATTATGAATCAGATTTTAGTGGATAAAAAAAATATTTAAATCAGACTTGAAGTTTACTTCGTTAGCATAAAGAGTCTTTATGATATATTTCTGTCCAAAAATTAATTGATCCAACATTTTTATTAAGATTTCGCCCATTCTTTCAAAATTTTCTTTCGTTCAGGTCTTTGATTTATCTCAAAATAGTCCAGAAAATTTATCATCTTTATTAAATATGTCTTGAAGCCTACAAAACAAAAATAAAATTGTAAGTTTATAACATTCATTTCCATTTCCCCCAATAATTATCAAAATTCTCAATTCAACTCATTCACCTTCTTGTTCTTCTCCTTCACCTTCATTTTCCATAATTGAACCATTCTAACCCATTAATATCTTTTTATAAAGTAATCTTTCATAAATTATGTTTTAATTTCATCAAATTACTTAGTAATTTAATTAAGGCCAAAGTCCTATTTTGGTCCCTCAGTTATGCTCAATGTTCCAAATCGGTCCCACAGTTATTTTTTGTTCCATATTGGTCCATCAGTTTTCCAAAACTTGATACAGTTGGTCCCTCAAACATTTTCCATCCATTTTTTCGTTAAAAAAAAGATAAAATTAATTTTTAACTCCTAAAAGTTTGAATTTTTGCATTAAGGACCTTTTTCTCTATAATAGAACCAAAATCTAAGAAAGAAGAAATAACTAGGGGATTTTACACAAAAATGACAGCCTATTATATAAGGAAAATGAAGTTATTTTTGTTTAAATACAATTATAATATAAATTTATTTTTTGTTCTTACGTTTTGATCCTATTATATAAGGAAAATGACCTTAATGTAGAAAACTAAAACTTTTGGGGGAAGAAAGTTTATTTTTCCTTTTTTTAATGGAAAAATGAATGGAAAACGTGTGAGGGATCAACTGTGCCAAGTTTTGAAAAATTGAGGGACCAATATGGAACGAAAAATAACCGAGGGACCAATTTAGAATATTGAGCATAACTGAGGGACCAAAATAGGACTTTGGCCATGTTTTATTTATCCAATTATGTGCCACCTGTTCAATTCAGAAAAAAAATTGACACATAGGAAAAAAAATTGACGCGTCCACATACTTAACGGAGTCAAACTTTAGAGTATAATTGACGATAACGTTTCACATTGGGGGCATAACTGACACAACACAAACGTTAGAGGTATAACTAAAATTAACCCCAAACGTTAGGGGCACCAAAGGGTCTTTTTGTTGGGGAATCCCCAGGGAAACACGCAGCGGAAGAAACGTAAA